>JACJUY010001995.1:105101-121544 GCA_014220935.1 Platorchestia sp. MABIK
TTATCTTAAGGAAAATATTTACTTAAATACATGCAAGTGTCTTATCTTGAGGAAAATATTTACTTAAATACAAGCAGGTGTGTGTCTTATCTTAAGGAAAACATTTACCTAAAAACTAGCAAGTGCCTTATCTTAAGAAAGATATTTACATAGAAACAAGGAAGGGCCTTCTCTTAAGGAAAATATTTACATAGAAGCGAGCCAGTGTCTTATCTTAAGGAAAATATTTGCATAGAAGCGAGCAAGTGTCTTGTCATAACAAAAATATTCGCGTAGAAACAAGTAAGTGTTACCTAGAAACTATAGTGTACCTTCACCGTTGACTACAACGCCGGTAGCTAGAGCTACAATTTGTTCGTTCGTTTCAATGAAAAAAATATTTCTTTATTTATTTTTGGGTAATAACATAATTGGAATACCTTTTCATTAAAACTAAACTAATACGCTAACAGAAATAGAAACTTGCTTCATTACGTAGCGGTCAGGTGTCCAGTTTATGTAGGGGCGGCAGACACACGAAGCTAGCAAGTGAGCACACGCGCAAGCAGGGAAGAAAGCAAGCAAGCCAGCAGGCAAGCATGCAATCATGAAATCAGGTTAACAGGCAAGCGAGCAAGCAGATAAGCATGCAGGTAAGCAAGCAAGCATACAGGCAAGCAGGCATGCAAGCGAACAGTGTGTTATAACACAAGGTATGAGGCGCAGACCCGCCGTGTGATGGTCCCTCCTCCCCCCCCCCCCGAGGAGATGATGGCCCCCCCCCCACCGCCGCCCCCCAGGGAACAGCGTCTCTAATTGCTGCAGTCGCTCAAGGCTGGCGCGATTGCATCACTTGCCAACACCAGCAATCTCCTCGAAATAATGCCGGTTTTAATCAGCAAATCCCGGGGGTCACCTCATTCTAAAGGCTTCACTGCTTCAGAACCTTGTTCTTGTGGTCGTAAGAGGCGCTTTGTGGGATGTTTCTTCCTTTTGTTCTTTGTGGTGAGACGCGTAGTTATTCCTGTTGGGTTCTGTGCTGGTTTGTCTTGTTATTTGTGGTGAAGCGCGTAGTTACTCCTGTTGGGTTCTGTGTTGGTTTGTCTTGTTATTTGTGGTGAAGCGCGTAGTTACTCCTGTTGGGTTCTGTGCTGGTTTGTCTTGTTATTTGTGGTGAAGCGCGTAGTTACTCCTGTTGGGTTCTGTGTCGGTTTGTCTTGTTATTTGTGGTGAAGCGCGTAGTTACTCCTGTTGGGTTCTGTGCTGGTTTGTTTGTCTTGTTATTTGTGTTCAACAAGGTTGAGTTTGTTTTGTTATTTGCGTATAATGAGACGCCTAATCTAGTTGGGTTCATTTCTGTTTCTCTACTTGTGGGTTTGTTCCACCTTTAAAAGCAGAAACGGTAGAAAAAAATTCTTCTATGGGAAGCACTTACACAAAATTTTCTTGAATTTCTTCTCCAAAAATTTTTGCTAACAAAATTTTTGATGGTGAAGTAGCTGTTATCGCACTCGCCAGATATCACATAAGTAGCTGTTACTGCACCCACCAGACATCGTAAAGTAGCTGTGATCGCACCCGCAAGATATCGTAACGTAGCAGTTATTACACCCTCCAGATATCGTAAAGTAGCAGTTATTACACCCGCCAGATATTGTTAAGAAGCTGTTATCGCACCCGCCAGATCTCGTAAAGTAGCAGTTATTGCACCCGCCAGATATCGTAAAGTAGCTATTATTGCACCCGCCAGATATCGTAAAGTAGCTGTTATCGCACCCGCAAGATATCGTAAAGTAGCTATTATTGCACCCGCCAGATATCGTAAAGTAGCTGTTATCGCACCCGCAAGATATCGTAAAGTAGCTATTATTGCACCCGCCAGATATCTTAAAGTAGCTGTTATCGCACCCGTAAGATATCGTAAAGTAGCTATTATCGCACCCGCCAGATATCGCAAAGTAGCAGTTATTGCACCCGCCTGATATCGTAAAGTAGCTGATATCGCACCCGCCAGATATCGTAAAAGTAGCTGTTTTCGCACCCGCCAGATATCATAAAGTAGCTGTAATCGTATTTTCCTGATATTGTCATAAATAGCTGCTGCGTACTCAACAGATATCATATAAAAGAGAAGTTATGAGAAGTTATATGCTGCAACACATCTTGCAGCATCAGATGAATGGATGAAAAAAATTTGTTGTGTTAAATTCTGCAGATGAACTCGAAGTAACTTAAATATTAGGAGTATTTACCGTAGCCTTTTGTGAAACGATTCCCAACTTTTCTATTTCGAGGTCTCTCTCTAAGGACCAAGAAGACATGAGAAATAATTTACCTCGTTCATATAGCCTAAGTAAGGCTGGAAGGATCGCTTCTTCATACATATTGAGTATGAAAGTTTGTGTAACATCATCGTAATACATCGCTCGCAAGAAACTGTCAAAACGTCATTGAAATCTACATGGGAACTGTTTTTCCTCAGTAAATTGGTCACTTTTGAACACGACAGTATAATTTTTGCGTGATTAAAAAGCGTTTCACTGCGGTCAAAATTTAATTAAAGATATGTTCTGTATAGTTATGCTGGAGAAATTTTCTTCTACAGCGAAGAGACAACTGCTTCGAAACCCAGCTGTTACAATTAAATGTAATTGAGAAGCTAAAATTGATAGCATTGAATGATAGGTAAAATTGATATCCAAAAATAATGGGTGAAAAAAATTGGTGAATAAATAAATTTATAGATGTCAATGAGTGGTTAAATTCTTTGATCTGAATTTTATGTGAAACTGCTTGGTGTTTAGAATGGGTAAATGATGAGCATAAATAGTAAATAAAATTGATAGACTTAAATAGTGCGTGAAATGTATCGAAATGAGAATAATGAGTAATACGGTTATATGCAAATAACTGATAGAATTAATAGTTATAAATGTTTGATTAAATGAAAATGGAGTGATAGCAGGGAAAATTTTCCAATGTGGATAAGAATTAAAGCGGATGGGCATTAATGAACGGTAAAACTAACAGGTATAAATTAAAAGGAAAGTTGATGGCGTAAATAAGAAATGGAATTGATGCATATAAATAGGACAGGAAGTTAATGGATAAAACGGCTGGATAAAATAGTACAAATCTTATTACATCAATCAAAAGTAAAACTGAAACTAGTAAAACTCACTTTATAATTCGAGTTACAGAGCAAGAACAAAAGACTGCTCACATTGGTGGATTTAACTAGTAGACAAATTTAGCGCAATATTTTGCACGGCTGCTTTGTCAATCGGAGTGATGAACCTGCAAGGTAAACCTGCGATGTAAAACTGAAGGAAAAAACGGGTGGACTAAATTGGAAAACATAATTGGAATAGGAAAAATTGTTAAATAAAACTCGGAAGATAAAACTGATGGATAAACTCTCAACTGAAACTGGCAAATAGAACTGAAATGAAACAACAGTAGATCAAACTGGAAGACTAAATGGGTTGACAAAATTGTCAGTTGAAACTGGCAAATAAAACTGTCGAATAAAATAACGCGGAATGTTACATTGCTTCCATGAGAAACAAATATAGTTTTTGGTGCAAAAAAAATAAACTTTTATGATACTTTTTGTTAGATTTTTATTATTATTCTATAACATTCTTCAATTTAAACGGCCTCTACATATACTGTACATGTGTACGTGCTTGTGAATTTGTAGACATTTGAAATAGCATTTGTGAGAAGAGTACCTATAATTCAATTCAATACATGCATCAGTATGTCAGGAGAATACCTAATTTTATGCGAGGAAAAACATTAAAAACATGAATATTTAAATTATCTAATAATTTAAACTATAAAATGACCCAACTTGGCTTCAAGAATTGCCGTGTTACATGAGTCCTTTCAAATAAATAACACATACGCATGCTTTCACATGAAACTCACACTCTGTGATAGTAGTACTTATAAGACACACAGGACTCAATGTCACTCAAATCAATCGTCCAAGTTTGATCTGTGAAGGATCGTTGACCTCGCAGCGATGTGGCAGCCGTGCTGTCTATACCCCAACTTTGTGCGTGAGTCACATCATGTGAACTCATTCATATTGAAATTTATTATTAACCCTATATTTTGGTCCGCAAAATTTCTCGAATGAACGAGGCAAATATATCTGATGATAACACGTCAACATTCATAACACTCACTCGAGACTTGGATCATAATTTTTCCGCCTGATAATTAGCTCATCTTCAAATGAGAAATGTTAATTTTCTATGCTTAATTTAAATATTTATTTTTTGTAGAAGTTTAGCGTAGGAGCAATATTCGTACGACGAAATTATATGGAATTGAAAGGAAAAAGTCTTCGACCGAAAATGAAAAGTAACTTAAATACTGGGAGCATTTTCCGTAGATTTCTCAATTTTCCTGCAGAGTGCGGTCGCGTGTTCAACACTTCTCGTATTTATGAAATATTAGTTTGATGTTTCAATTAATTCACTATCGACCATCGTCCTTTCTGAAGGATACTAGGAAATCACTCACATCGATCATATTTTATGAATGCTTTGATGAAAAGTTTACATTTACTTGGTTCTATTTATGATAATATAAAAAAAAGACTGCACTATTTTGTTCAATACCCGAAAAATTTGGTCGTTGATAATTCAAAATTATCTACACATACAGTGTGTAGATATGCTCGTGATATGAGACCAGCTCAAACAATATTTACTTCAAAACTTACAGGCTGAACTTCAGAACGTAGCAGTTAATAAAATTAGAAAAGCACAAAAGTATTTCATGTATATCATAATAACTTTCAATGATTATATTACATTATTATAAATACTAATACAACCCCCTGTTTTAGAANNATGCTACGCTGCTGGCGCTGCGAGAACATCAAGGTGTAGATTTTTTTTTGATGTACTCGACACGTCAAAAATGACGGAAATCGATAATTTTCTAAAAAAATATTTCAAGTGTGGATTAAAACCAATATATCCAACCCAACAGAACCCGCGATCAAAATATTTCTAATCTTGTGCACTGATGAAACTCGTATGTTTTAATTTACTCAAATTTTTTCTGTGTGTCGCAGAATTCTTTTGCTAAAGGTGAACTATTTAATTCGAAACGTTCAATTTTGTTAATATAGACTTTACCATTTGCATTAATAAAATGACCATACGTACAGAGATTTTCGCTTTACTTTTCATTTTAAGAATCAGACACATCAATGAGGATTTCATTTTAGATTACGTTAGAGAACGATGCGGTGAGAATGGCTTGCGTATTTTACGGTCAAAATACAATCAAGAAATTACCGAAAGCAAACTTAGACCTAAAGTTATCACAATCATTATTGTAATATGATTTCAATAACCTTAGGTCTAATAAGCTTAATAGGTCTAACAAGCTTAATAGGTCTAACAAGCTTTTGAGCTTAATTAGCTTAAAACTAAGTTCGTGTGTAACGCTCCTCATCCGAGTTTGTGGTCTCATGGATACCTAATTCCTGAGTGTTACGTTAAAAGATCACCCCATGATATGCATTGATATGGCAAGATAAGATAGGTTAGGATAAAATAGGTTAGGATAAGATAGGTTAGGTTAGGATTGGATAGGTTAAGATAGGATAGGATAGGTTAGGATAAAATAGGTTAGGATAAGATAGGTTAGGTTAGGATTGGATAGGTTAAGATAGGATAGGATAGGTTAAGATAGGATAGGATAGGTTAGGATGTGTTAGGTTAGGATAGGTTAGGTTAGCATTGGTTAGGTAATGTTGACTTAATTTTTTCGCGGGACCACTTTTTTTTATGTTTGATATGTTTTCAGGATCGGTTTGGTTAGCGTAGGTTAGGTTCGCATACGGTATATTAGGATGAGTTAAGTTATGATATGTTATGTTAGAATTTGTTAGTCAATTTTAACCGAATTTTTTCACTGTTCCATCTAGCTGAACGATGACATTAGTTAAAGTTAGGTTAGGATAGGATAGGTTTGGTTGGGAAAAGTTAGGTTAGGATAGATTTGGATAGCATAGGTTGGGACAAGATAGACTAGAATATGTTATGTTAAGATACATTAGATTAGAATATGTTATGTTAAAATTTGTTAAGTAATGTTGACAGAATTGTTTCTCGGGTCCACCTAGCTAATTAATGACATTGTCCGTGGAATTTGCACGTGTTTGTTAGTTATCATAAAACAATGCCTTGTAGATGTAATGATTAGATGTTCTTAGTAGAAGTACTAAGTAGATGTACTTAGTAGATATACTCGTAGAAGAAGTACTTACACGATACTTGATGCTCACCCACACTTACGCATAGTAAGGGCTGTTTAGGCACTCGTAGTTTAATATGACGTTTCTTCATGCAACCAGCGTTATATTGGGATCATATTGTCCCGTAAAATTTAAGTTTTATTGTTGTACAGAATTATCTAAGCTTGTAAAATTTGAATCTCTTTGGTATGTTGGAATTGCCTCGTAAAATTAAGTAAAAATGGGATTCTTGTGTAATATTAAAACAATGAGATTCTATTTATTTTAAGTTCCTTACGAATGAAATATTCCACTGCAATGGTACTTTGTGTGAGTCTACTTGTTATAAAAGAATTATGGAGTAAAATTGAAAATTTTTTGTGCTTTGGAATTGTCATGTAAAATTAAGTAGGATTGAGGCATTTCTGTAAATTTACGATCGTATTATGGAAGATAATTTCAATTTGTATCCGAAGCTCCACAAGTATCAAATGTTTTATTGCAGTAGCAGTCTGTTAAGTTATATGTTCATTCATAGGCTCTCTGCAGGCTCTAATTATTGACGTACTGTTATCTTTTTCGCCAAATTATGATTTTCTTTTCCCATTAGCAAATTTGAAACTCTTTTTTACTTAATTTTGAAATCCTCAAATGCAACTGTTATCAAACTCCCTTGGAATGATTGAAAATAGCTATTTTTGTGTTCCCTGAAGTTCTAGAAAATTGCTGTAAGTGCACTCTCATATAATGATGAAAATCTGTTATTGTATTACCCTGATAAAATACAAAATAGGCGTTATCATACTACCCTGAGATAGTTAGAAATAACTGTTGTTTTACTCGCACGATATCTTTAAAACAGCTGCTACGGTGTTTAAAAGATATCGTCAAAAAGAAAAAACTACTATCACCTTTGTCGTCTAAGAGAGCACACGCCTGATACAGTAAATAAAATAGTTATCGCTTCCCCCAATTGCCGTGAACAGTTATCGCACTTTTACTAATGCGAATTTGCAAGATATCGTTATTAAAATCAGTTATCGAACGCGCTATGTAGCATCAGGTGAATGAATCAATAAATTTAGCAATTTGAAAATGTGTCGGGCGAAACAGAGTAACTTAAACATTCGGAGTATTTACCGTAGACTTTCCACAAGCGAAATCTAACTTTTTGGATTTTGCTGAGGTAATCTCCAAGTGATCTGAAAGACATTGGAAATATTTTACATCGTTCTTATAATTTAAATTCAATTGAAAAGGTCACTATTTAACAGACAGTATGAATGTTTGTGTAATATTACCTCAATACTTCGCTCAAAAGGAAATAACTGTCTTCTCAGGGTCAAAACGTCGATGAAATCCACACGCGAACTATTTTTATCTCTATAAATGCTTCAATTGCGTGTGCAAGAAAATTGGCTTTACAGGCTCCAAAATTCATACTTTATTTATTGCGCATAAAATTAATTAGGAAACATTTCCATCAGCTGTGCTACCTGACCAGTCATTTAAATTCGTTTTATCGTGTATTTTGCTTAAATATTCCTCCAACTATGAAGTTACAACTGCTTCGAAGCCCAGCTCTTAGGGTAAATGATTGATAGTATTTATAGATGCAAATGATAGGTACTATTTTTAGATGTAAAGGTTGGGTAATATTTATTGATATAAGTGATAGGTAATATTTATAGATCCAAATGCTAGTTAAAATCGATGGTTAGGATAATGGGTAAAATTGACAGCTGTAAATAAGAGGCAAAATTGAAAGTTGTATGTGAATATAAAGAAAAAATTGCTAAAAATTAATCCTCCGTAAATTTGATGGAGTATATGAGGGGAAAAATTCATTGAAGTATATAATGACGATAATTGACAGTTGCAAATGTTTGGTAAAAGTGATAGGTGTACATGGTTTGTACATCTGATGTATATAAATGACGAGGAAATTGTGTTGATGAAAATAAGTGATGAAAGTGAGGAATATTAATAAAGGAAAGAATTGATCAAAAATAAAGTTGAGAGTGCAAATCAGAAATAGAATAAGTATATGTATGTGAAAGTGAAATTAAAGAGCTGAACGACTTAACAAAATACGGAGTTGAGAAACTGTCATTTAAATGAAAAATAAAACCTATACAAATAAAGCTCTTTGTCTCAATTTCAACAATGAAATACAGCATGTACGAATAAAATTCATGATCCAACTGGTAAATTAATACAATGCTATAAATTGCACTCATGCTTCGGGAATCTGGTGGGGAGAGCCGGTAGATAAAATTGATGGATAAAACTGTATGAAAAACTATGAAAACACTTCTAGATAAAATTGGTAGGCAAAACTAGTATATTAAACTGGTAGATAATACTGGTAAATAAAACTGGCAGATAAAACTTAAAGAAACGACTGGTAGATATAACTGGTAGATAAAACTGGCAGATATAACACTGGCAGATAAAACTGGTTAAGAAAACTGAATGAAAACACTGGCAGATAAAACTGATTGATAAAAGTGTTTGTTTGAATTGGTTGATGAAACGATTCAACCAAATAATGCAAAACGTTGCCAGGTTTATAAAGAGATTTTCAGATTGAAATTCACTAGTTTCGTGAACATTTTAAGTAAAATTTGAATGTAATTGAGTTTAAGCAATATCCATATTGTCCTATGTACTTGTGTGTGATGAAAGTGCAAGATGATAAAAGTACAAGGACATTTGAAATTGTATTTGTAAGCAAAGTAACTATACCCTGTGTCAATATGGACATCAACATATCATAAACATGCCCAATTCACAATTCACAATTCACGTCACAATTCACGAGTTTATTATAATTCTTTTTGTTTAGTACATCTTATACGCAAGATTTTCATTGGAAATTCATGTTCTTTGGTCTTAAAAATATGATAAAATTTCTACTGCATAGGCTGTGATTTTTGGAACACAGGGCCTAATGCTACCTAAATCAATCGTCAAATTTTGATTAGAGAAGGATAATTGACCTGATAATGATGTTTCGACCTCGTTGCCTTTGCGCGTGATTCATATAACGAAAATTGAAATTGAAATTTGTGTTTTACTGAAATTTTAAGTCTACGGTTTTTTTAATGAAAGATGCAGATATCTCTGCTGAATACACATTATTAAAAATGAGGCCTTGAGACTTGGATTACTATTTTTCTGATAATTATTTAGCTACTCTTTGATTAAAACTCGCAAATTCATCCCTATTCAGTTGTAAAATTCACTTTTCACAGGAGTTTAGAGAAGGAGTGCTAATTGCACGATCATATTATATTAAGTTGGATATCGCCATGTTACCCAGTAGTGGCCAAATTGTTTTGTGTTCCCTTAAATTATCCTTCTCAGGGGGATACAGTTTTGGTATCCATGGGAATTGTCGCTCCCAAGGGGATTATGTGAGGTCCCGAGATAAAGGTTAGGTAGGCCTTCTTTTTGTTGAAATAAAATATTTCGGTTTGTTACGGACCGTCTTTTTTAGGTTTACTGCCGTCTTGTTTTTCAGCACCTACTACTTTCTTCTCCAACTTTGATCTTGTTTCATGAATTTATTTTCCAGTTTATTGTTTTAAGGCAACTTGTGCGTATATCGCGCGTTTCTGTAACTCCATACTAAATGGTGCCTTCATCCTTCCTCTCTTTGAACATCTTTATTGTGGTAAGGAAGGCTAAAACTTTCTTGTAATCAATCCTTTAAATTTTCATTCATGAAGCCCAGTAGGGTGTAAACTTTTCATCGAATCATCAAGAAAATAAGAACCCTGCAACCCAGTCTAACTTTTGCTCTGAAGCATGCATGTTTTTCGCCGCCCAAGCGCTTAAACTGCTTAGGTGGAGAAAAACATGCATGCAGGCGGCGAAAAAGTTAGACTGGGAAATGATTTCTTAATGTCCTCTCGCAAGGACTTTAGTCGATAAAGAGTTATAATTTTAAAACCGGGAATCAAATGTAACGCCAGTGCTAGTATTTTTTTAAAAAGTTTAGAGGAGAACTATTGTTTGAATTATGATACTTCATGAAGTTAAATGCTACCAAGTTAAATTTCCGAAATAGACGAAAAAGTTACTTAAATACTGGGAGCATTTTCCGTAGAATTTATCCAATTTTGCCTGTCACGTGAGAGTCATGTGTTTCTAACTTTTAGTATTTACGAAACAATCCGTGCTTAAAGTACTACATTCATTCAACAATAGTTACATAATATCATGAACAAATAAGTGGTTATATTTACTGCATGCAGTACCATTTCATTCTTTATTTAGCTAACACGAAATAGAAATTTTAGATGGAGCTTATGAATCTCATACTACACAAAATTGATCTGAGTCAGAAAATTTTTGTTTCTCATGTAAGCCCTTATGTTAAATATTATATTTCCATTAATTATGTACACCTATATAAATTTGCTCCTTCTGAAAAATAAGTGAATTAGGTCACTGCAAAATAAGTCACTTAGGTCATTTGTTTTGCATTTTATCTTCAACTATTAAGGACTTTTTGCAACTCAAAGTAACATATTAATTCTGTTGTAGTTTAAAGTCACGTAAGGCAACCTCGCTCCTTTCGAAGTAACTCACATATTGCATGATCATCATATGAGCCATCAGGAAGCATTGTCCAACTCCAATGAGCACATCATCCGTTCCATGACAATCCGAGCCGTTATTTAACATCTCCCAACTCCACTTATCACATACACTCCATAAAATTCCTATGAGCCATCAAGTAATATGCTCCTACTTACCGCAATGAGCACCTACATTCCAGTATAGCATGAGCCATTAGGCAAATTAGCATTAGGAGTGTAGCAGGGCCCGACACGCGCCACCCAACATGTCACACACAGGCCCAGTCGGAGTGACTGCTGCGGCCAAAAACTCTACGGGGAGAGCGAGCCTTAATTCGCTCGTAAGCCGGGGTGCGCCTCGCGCTGATTTTGTGCTCTCTGCAAAGTGCGTGGGGCAGCGAATTGTTATATTTCCGGATTGCAGGAGGGATATTTAGGGATTATAGTTGGTGTGAGGGAGTGGGAACACGCTTGTTATATTTGGGAATTGCGGCTGGGGTATTTGGGGACTTGAGTTAATCCAAGGGAATGGGAGTTCAGTCGTTATATTATGGGATTGCGGGGTTGTTACATTTCCGAAATATGGGAGGGGTATTTAGGGATTATAGTTAGTGCGTGGCAATGGGAGCACGGTGGTTATATTTTAGGATTTCGGGTGGGATATTTAGGGATTTAAGTTAATGTGAGGGAATGGGAGCATGGTTATCATATTGGGGAATACGGGCTGGATATTTAAAGACCTTAGTAAATGCGAGGGATTAAGAGCACAGTTATTCTAACTTGGGATTACCGAAATGATGTTTAGTGACTATTTTTACAACGAAGAGAAAACGAACATAGGTTTAATATTTCCTAATTTTAGGTGGTGTATTTTAGGATTACAGTTGTTGTGAAGGAATGAAAGCACAGTTGAGATATATTTCAGGATTGTGGGTGGGATTTTGACGGATTACTGTAATTTGCCAAGGAAAAGAAACAGCAATTATAGTATTTTGGGATTGCTGGCGGGATATTTTGAGATTACAGTTGTTATGATAATAACTAATGGGAGCGCAGTTCCATTTTTTTGGAATAACAGTTTTATTGATGGAAGTTACCATCACGATCACAATATTATGGCACTGCCGTTATTGTGTACTGGTACTATCGTTATTGTGTACTGGCACTACCGCTATTGTGCACTGGCACTTCCGCTATTGTGTATTGGTACTATCGTTATTGTGTACTGGCACTACCGCTATTGTGTATTGGCACTACCGCTATTGTGTACTGGCACTACTGCTATTGTGTACTGGCACTACCGCTATTGTGTACTGGCACTACTGCTTTTGTGTACTGGCACTACCGCTATTGTGTACTGGCACTACCGCTATTGTGTACTGGCACTACCGCTATTGTGTACTGGCACTACCGCTATTGTGTACTGGCACTACCGCTATTGTGTACTGGCACTACCGCTATTGTGCATTGGGATGACACAATAGACTGCAGTAAGAATGGTTTCTCATTCATAAAGTTTGGAATTGAAGTCACAATGAAAATATTTTTTCGAATTTTTTTGCAGTTGATATTGTTACAGGAACTGCATAACGTCCTAACTTCTTCTTCAGGGGGAAAACGTGACGTCCCGAGCAGAGGGTTAGAAAGGCCGCATTTTCGTTGAAACAGAATAGGTCGTTTTGTTACGAACCATTTTTTTCTAGTTCATTACTGATCGGTTTTTCAGCAGCTACACTTTCTTTTTCAACTTTTATCTGGATTCATAAACTTTTTCGCAACTTACTGTTTCTGTGAGCAGGTGGTCTTGTATAGGAATATTCCTTGTGAATAGATTCCTCAATTCACTAACTCCGTAATAAAATAGGGTTTGCTACAGTTTCTCAAGGCAAGTTGATTCTGCATTTCATTTCTAAATATTTAAATTTTTAACATAAGGCTCAATACTACCTTAATTCTGCTTGCTTCAGTTTATGAAGTTCAGTTTTTCAGGATCTTGCCATTAATTGCCTCATGTCATGAATTCCGATTCTAGTCTGATGATTCTATGCAAATAGTTCAGCTTCTTGACATAAGTCTCCAGTGTGTTGTTGGAGACGTTCCGTCCAATGTTTTGGACGCCATGCTTCTCTAAAATAAAAGTGATCTACATCAACCGCCTAGAAAATAGTTCCAAATTTTTTGACGTCCAATGTTTTCTTAGTTATGCATTAATGCTTTAATTACTTCAGTGTACAAAGTTGGGTTAGTGCAGTGTAAAGAGCCGAAATTTTCACGCGTTCGGCAAGGCACAGCAATTGCGCGCTGGCAAATATTCCGCGGCAATAAACGGCGCTCGTAATTGCCTGCTCATAAAGCGATAAATGCGTGCCTAATGTTGCCACCGCACGCCACTGCCTCCGAAAGCCAGAAATTTCTTTTTAAATACAATTTATTTGACGATCTCTTCTTTTAGTTTCCTTATGTACTTGCATTTTTTTAGCTTCATATTCTTAAATCCATACATTCTTACAACCCGCTTACGTTCTCGCATTCATAAGCTCTGACAATTATATAACCATACAGGGCATAGGCTTTTAAATCCTTTCAGTATTAGAGTTTTAGTTTCAAATCCATATGCTGCCTTATCTCTTTATCGCTGCCTTTTTGCATATATGCACTCCCGGATGTGCATTTGTAATTTATGTAGTTAATTGTGCAATTTTCTGAGGTGTTAACTTAGAGGAGAGGTCGTGAAATGCAAGCTCTCCTCATATCCTCCTCTTCCCATCTTCTCCCATTTCTATATCACGAAAGGAACCACTTGTTCTGGAAAATATTTTGTCCATGTGCAGGGATTCGAACCCGCTATCACCTCATTCAAAGTGCCACGCACTGTCATTGCGTTATGGAATTACCAACTCGGTTTTCGGAAGCGTATAGAGTTGACGTTGTTCTCATAAACGTCGGCGACACCGCAGCGCTCCTTTAATTGAAAATCATGGACTGAAATGACGTTCACTTAGTTGAAAAATTCAAGTATGTGACCATCTTCTAATTTACAAATGAAAAATCTCGGCCTTAATATTACCACATTTAGGAATGACATAGCTCTAATTAACGTCAGATTGAATTAGATCAGAATTCTAAGTTAGTTCAGGCCTTTCTAACCAAACGAAAGGATGTTCCATTGAGAAAAAGAGGGAAAGCACCACTCAATCTGGAGTTAAGGGAACGCAGAATTTGTGGAAACAGAGTGCTGTAACGAGTGAGCCCCTGCGCTTAGAAACAGCAAGTTAGAGAAAAAGCTCATTAATTGATGTAGCCATTGTTACTGGTACGTTGATGAGCAATTTACCAAGTGGTACACATGTGTACCGATACGTAGTGAAAGTGTTAAACAAGATGAAACTTAAAGAAGAAAGAAGTAGGTGCTGAAAAACAGGGCAGCAGTGAACCGAAAAAAGACGGCTCTTGAAAAACAAAAACAACAGAAAAACATGTTCGATTTCAACAAAAAAGAAGGCCTACCTAGTCCCCAGCTCGGAATGAGGCATTTTCCCCATTTGTATGCTCATTCCAATAGACACAAGAGTTGTATCCCTTTTAGTATCTAATCTATAATATAATAAGAGCCGCGTCCGTCTGTCCGAAGCCAGCCTGCAGTGTGTGATGAGCGTATCTGCGGTACAAGCTTAGGAAATAGGAACGTGTGTCATGTGATTTGTTGAACAATATTGTACATTTTTGACGAGCCGTGTGCACTCGGCCTCATCAACTCTCGAGGGATTGAGTTTTTTATTTCTTACTGCCTTTCTTTTATTTCGCCTTCTTTCTTGTTTAAAATAAAAGGGGGTGGACTAATTTACATAAAAATGACGTCCCTATGACAAACTTGTATTGTTTAGTCATCTTTTTACGCTCTGACTAACTTGTTGTGTTACTTAGTCATCTTTTTACGCTTTTCCTAACTTGTCGAGTCACTTGGTTATCTTTATACGGCATATCTTCGTGATCTGACGTCGCAAATTATATATTAACGGCTAATTATATTTCTGCCTGAAGTTAAGCTGGGTGAAAACGGATAAAAAACACGCAAATGTTCCTGCTCATATTTGTGTGTATGCGAGACACTAATAAAAAAATTATTTTCTACAAGTTTATGTACAAAATACACTAATTTTTAAAATGAGTTTCCCAAGCACAAACGATGTACGTACACAACAAAAACCAAATACTCGTGAAGAAGACGTTACAAAATAACACGATGGCAGAAATAACCAAAAACACACGGACTCACAAACCCAAGAAAACTCCCCCTTACGCAAACTGAAGAAAAACAATCAAATCTCGAATATAAAAACGCTGGAAAAAAACACCGAAAGTTGCCCTTGGCTCCGAAATCGACGCGAGGCTCTTCCGGCGGCACGGCCCAAACTAAAGCGTGTTGTTAGCGCCGTAAAAAGCGGAAGTGTCGACGATAAATCGGCGCTTGTGTTGGTCTTGCATAAAACTCCAATATTTTATGGGACTCGAACCGGCGCCGGCGCGCTCGCCCGATGCGCTGATGCGCCAGTCTTCTTGCCTAATAGTTATCCAATAGTAGCTATAAATTGTAGAGGTCGTGATTGTAGGGGACTTTGTTAATCAGATGGTCGGTGCGGTCATATGTATACGGAACGCCTGATTAATGAGCTACGGAAGGATCAGTTATGCTTTCTTCAAGTCGATTATTTCTTCGGTGTTTGCGCTAGAATGCAAATCATCTCACCTAACTTTCTCATGCCTTTTTGTTACAATGAAAAGCACACTTTGTGTAACTAAGGAGAAAGTGAGTTTAAACAGATGTTGGGCGGTGCAGCCATATGTACGTATAAGGCACGGGTGGTTGATGTGCTAGAAAGTTATTAATTACGCAGGGTTTTAAGGGGCGTATTTGTTCTGTGTACAGAGAATAATGATATTTAGTAAACCCAAGTAAGTTGATAGGAGTGAAAATAGTATTAATGTTCATCCAATAAAAATTCAAAAAAGCTATAAACATGATATAAATAATATTATATATATATATATATGTATGCACATTATTTCTACAAGCAATATATAGAAAAACATTAATTGATATAATAAAAGTTAATTGATCTACGCGAATTCATTTGAGTTGAAAGGAAGGATGATAGAATTGATGTTCGTACAATTTTAATTTATTCAAACAACATTTATATGTAATCAATATATAAACAATACTATATTCAAACAATATCTGTAGAAACCAGATAGATTAATATCATAAAAGATGATAGATGTACGTTCAAAGAATTAAAACCCTTTTTTCTTACACATGACGCTTGCTTATTACACCTCATTGCACTTGTAGATCTCTATCGCTCTCTCCATAAAGTGCATTAGTTTTTTCATCTTCGTTTATATTTGTTAACATCTGTTGAAGTTTTCCTCGCCTCCTCCTCTTATTTAGCTCTCGTCCTCTCCACACCCTTACGTGTGACCTCACCCTACCCTCACCCCCACTCTCATCCTTACTCAAGCCTACCTTCCCCCCCCACTCTCATCCTTACTCAAACCTTCCCTCACCCCCACTCTCATCCTTACTCAAACCTACCCTCACCCCCACTC
>JACJUY010001996.1:0-67829 GCA_014220935.1 Platorchestia sp. MABIK
GTTAAGAACTCCCCCGAATGTTAGCTTTTCTTCAATTTACAGGAAAATGTGAAAATAAGGGTTCCAGGAAAATGTGAAAGTGATATATGTCTGTGAGAGGGGATTTTGTCTACGCGCTGCTGCTCCGTTTACTTGAATGTTAGGCTTACAACATGTGTAAGTAAATGCTACTGATGTTTATGTTACAACAAGAATAAACGAGTAAATGAAAGTTTTGTCGATTTCTAAATGTTTTTGACCCGTGTATTATGAATTCGTTCATTTGATTTTGTCCAGATTTTTCCATCATTATGTTTTAAACATATTTCATTTCATGAGAAATGTAAGTGTACGATGAACAACATCTTCCAAAAAAGGATTAGTTGTGTCGTATTAAATGCTAAAATGAACTGATATCAAAGTATTGAACCAAGTAGGAATTGGGAATGCCGCCTGAAAAGCTTGAAAAAGTTATCGAAGTCAGCTGTTGTATGATGGTGGGCTAGCCCTAAAGTCCCTAGCGACTCCAAAAAGCTTGTGAAGCTCACTTCTCAAGTCGTAATCCATCACTTCAATCGCACTTCACCCTTTGGAATACAAAATGCTCTTTGAATCTGCAATTCATCGCGCATATCACCATTCAACATTCAAAGCGCTGTTCACATTTCGAATTGCTTTTCACCATGAATCAGAATTTGCTTCTTAAGTTGCAATCGACCACCTATACGAAATTTCATCATTCCATCGCAATCCTCTGCACAAAGCGAGGTTCACATAATCAGTTATAAAGCACTATTGGAACTACAATGCCCCACTCAAATTGCAATTATCATCTTACAAATTACTGCAAATTTTTGTTAATAATAATTAAAATTAATTAAAATTTGCAGTTAATTTTTAACTAGCAAATAACAGCTTGAATCACAACACACGACTCAAACCGCATTTCATCAGTAAATCGCTATCCCCTCTCCAGCAGAAATTCACCAATTTCATCAATAGCCGTCTTGAAACATATCGCTAGTTCTAGTAACTATCCTAAATATCTAGACCACAAATAACGAATAAAATTACCATGCAATACATGTGAGGCATTAGGAACTAACACAACGTCTCAGATGTATACATAGTGCACGTGTTACTGAAATGCTATCCTTCTATCACTTATTTGATTGGAATTTCGTTCCTTTCAACATTTATATCAATTTTCTGGACTGAACTACGGACAATTTATAAGTAACACTGTTCATGAGTGTCAAAAATTCTTCTAACCGCAATGCACCACGAAACACGATTGGTCGTGGCATCTGTTGATGTAATAGTGATTTTAATAGAAGTTTAATTGGAGGTGGATTTCTTTCATCGTTACCGCTTCTTCCCATAACAGACCGACGATGACTCGAGCACGGGCTCTATGTTAAATTTTTTCTCAAGACCTGCGATTTGCTGAGACTTTAACGCCTTTTTTAAATTAAATTAAACCTATTTTCAAATCAAAATCCAATTCCTGTTTTACCCTACACGTTATAGTTCGATGAGACGTCACATTTAACACTTTGACTGCGGCAGGTAAATATTAAGTTCAATATTCAACTCAAATTTAGAATCGATTGTAATAAGCCATTTTGAAAATGGCAAACATGAACTGGATCTTGCCTTCATTTGGCTTTGATTAAGTACTTATGAAAATTGAATTTGTGACTACTGGTCGGCCAGCAGCGTAATGGAAATCCAATCCGTGTACCACCGGTGGCTCACGCCGCAGTCAAAGTGTTAAAGACATCGTGAAGATTTCTTGAAATAGAGCCGTCATTAGTCCGTACACACCCGACGCGCACTTTGAGTTCAAATTGCTTTCATATTGTAAGCTATTTTGTCGATATCATCGTAAGCTGTTTTGAAATTAATGTGCGACAGTGAAAATAAAATAACATACCTCGTTATTTACTCTCAGTCTGAAATTACGGTAAAATTTGCTGCGATCTTAAAAACAACATTAATTTATTCTTGATTGCACAAAATATATGTTCATTCAGTACGTCACAAATTTTCAGAGTTTCTTATGGACGCGAACGGGTAGACTAACCCATGAGATGAGCTTGCCGGTTTCCATCCATACCTGCATTTGGAAACTTTCCCATCTTAAAAGGGTTGTCTAAATTCCACAAGACGTCCTGAAGTTTTAGACAGTGTTTAATTACCCTTTGCTCCTTCTCAGAGCAAAGGGTATTTGAAACCTAGAGAGTAAAAATAACTGATTTTCTCCAGTCAGCCGGTGGAGGGCGGACTGTGTGCGTAACCAATATCTTGCAATACGATTCATGTATTTATATGTTTTTGCTCATCGGCGTCTTTACCCTTTTTATTGTTTGAAGAAGCTTTTAAGTATAGCACATTCTTGTAAATTTTTAAAAGCTGACTCGTTCATTTCTTTGGCTTGAGACTGAGCATTAGTATGAATAATTAGTTTACCTCATCGAGAAGCAGTTATGTAGATGCGTGATTCTTGAAGTAGTAGGCAATCTTAAGAAAAAAATTAAGAAAAACACTATCGATCATTTACAATCAATGTTATGAGAATTTCAAATGTACCAATTCAAAAAATCTTCGGGAATTTAATCATTGAAAATTTTTTTGTAGGCCTAAAGTCGTTACACTTAGTTCAGACTGAATTATCATTCATTTTAAAACCTCGTACAAAGGCAATTTGAAATTAACGGGCGATAGTGAAAATAAAACGACATATCCATGTTATTTCCTCTCAGTCTGAAGTTACAGTGATATTTGCTGTAATCTCAAAAATAGCAAATTAAATATCTTTTACGAAATATTTGCTTATTCAGTGCAACAAAAAATTTTATTTTCCATCGAACATTGTAAGGTAAACCGTAAAAGTTGGCCCGTGCCTCCTCATGCTCTACTGACCCATGACATATACCTACCATTGCTGATCATATCTTGTGTATGACTGAATGAGGCGAGCGAGTGCGCAGCTCATGCAAATAGTTCAGCCATTCTCAACCTCTCCATCACTGACCCCCTCGGCTTTGTATATTTCCCCATTTACCTCCTACTCCCATATAGAACACAAACACACTTTTTTTTCATTCTCTCTCTCATTTTAAAATAGATATTTCACCCCCTTGATGTTAACTCTCCCCTGGTTGAGAAGCTCTGCTCTAGTTCATAGAAATATTGTTACCACATGAAAATTTGCTAATCGTCCCTTAGGAAAGAACTAGGTTGGTGCTACTGCTGACTGACGCTACGCACGACTCATTGGACGGCTTCTGATAGGAATAATTTGAGGTCTGAGTCACGCTATTTCTAATCGTTAAGGGGATGAATTTGTTAGACAGTTCTCGTTCCAAAAAATTTTCGTTGTCGGGATGAAATTTTGTTAGCGTATGTATTCCTAAATCGACTGGGCTGCTTTACGTGCTGTTTTTCTCGGCTAAACTCGCATGTTCGAAGTTTATCCCTTAGAATTTGACAATTTTGATCAGTAAAACGGCACTCATCATTGACAAGTCAACTTGAAGCTGACACTGCTGTTGTCAGCTATTCGCAACATCAATGCAAATTTTTTGTTCAACATTCAGTCTCAGAATTCGTTCAAATTTCTGCACAACTTCTATTCAAGCGACTTTGCTGGCTGCCATGAAGAGATTCTCCGCTTTTCTAGCTTGCGAACTCTAAAAACACGCCAGCGTACTAAGGGCTCTAATTATTCAATTAGTTTTATTATTCAGTTGAGCTCCGCTTACTCGACCGAAAATATGAGAGTTTCTTATTTCGAAACTCCTAAACTTGTAGAATTGAATGGATATATGCATAAGTTCCTTACATTTTTAGCAAATTTTTTTTTCCAAAAGTCATTGGGTAGCCGCAGCTCAGCATCAGCTCACTCCGAGCTCATTAAGATGTATACATTCATTATGATATTTAGAATACGATGAAATTTTTCCCGAATTGAAAGGCAGAATATTCTCTCATTTTTTCGTGACGGTACTCGTAACATTTCAGAGGTTTAGTTTTGTCCTCACTGGCCACACAAAGTGGGTTGATTGTCCCCTATTCTGACGGTTTGTTGTATCGAGTACGCCATGAGCCGTTCTTCATAAAACACTCGATGTGTAGGCAAAAGTCTCGTGCATATCCCGTAGAGTTTATTCATGAATTAGTGCGAAGTGGGAATGAACTTTTGCATTTTTCTAATGTATTTTTAGACTATTGATCATCATTTTTCTCTGCAAAGTTAGTGCAGATTCATTATCTAAGTCTTGAGATTAAAGCTTGTGTCGCTTGGGATTTTTGTGTTCAATTCAAGGCCAGGCTTGTGTCGCTTGGGACTTTTGTGTTCAGTTCAAGGCCAGGCTTGTGTCGCTTGGGACTTTTGTGTTCAGTTCAAGGCCAGGCTTGTGTCGCTTGGGATTTGTATGTTTAATTCAAGGCCAGGCTTGTGTCACTTGGGACTTGTATGTTTAATTCAAGGCCAGGCTTGTGTCACTTGGTACTTGTGTGTTTAATTCAAGGCCAGGCTTGTGCCACTTGGTGCTTGTGTGCTTAATTCAAGGCCAGGCTTGTGTCGCTTGGGACTTGTATGCTTAATTCAAGGCCAGGCTTGCGTCGCTTGGGACTCGTATGTTTAATTCAAGGCCAGGCTTGTGCCACTTGGTACTTGTGTGTTTAATTCAAGGCCAGGCTTGTGTCGTTTGGGACTTGGATGGCCAGCCTTGGATGTTAATGGGACTCCAAGTTTGTGTAGCTCGTTATTTGTGTGTTAATTTGATGAACACCAGAATGACTACTTGGGATAGAAGCAAGAATCTTTGACTTTCTTACTGATGAATGACTTTATTTGTTTAAGGCTGCTGTACCATGTGGGGAAATTGAGCAGCTTGAGCATTGAAGAGAGACGAATTAAAAATTGCCCAAGAGTAGGGCACATTACAGAAATGGTCTTTAGATATATATTAATATTTTCTGGATATATTTAAAAATCTATCAGAACAACTTTTAGCGTGGATTGCATGGAGTATGTATTGTGTGAACAGATTTATGATTGCTTGGTATTTTTTCTACATTTGTCTAAATAACTTGCAAAACTGTTGAGCAATTAATCAACAATATTTGAACATATTATGATCGTGTAAAATTTCTGGAACACAAATATTCACAAAACTATTATGTCCAAGGTTATCTGTGTCCTAACCTAAAATAAATGATGGTCACCACGGTATTTTAACGGTAATATGTTCGTCTTCGGAAATTGTACAAAATTTTTGCTATGATATTGTCGCTCGATTTGTTTAATATTGCACTTTCAGAGTATATAATTGTCAAATAAAAAATGTCCGATGCTGTAAGAACGAGGGGAATTAATTTTAAGGATATTTTTGTTGAGTCGTCACACGGTACGTTGTGGAGAAAACTGAATGAAAGCCGTAAAATGATCATGAAGTATTTACGGTGAAATGTCAAGCGGATTAAACTGATTAATTTGTCGATTTGAAATTAATCATATTATCTTTAACATTGATAAGTTTGTCATGAAATTGGTATAGAAATGGTTAAGTTTTCACCTCAGAAGCAGATGTATTTTCCTACTAATGAATTGCTGCTTCACTTCATGCGTAAGTTAAAACACGGCTACTATTTATTTGCAATCGCAGTTAATATTTCAATAACTCTGGCAGCCTTTCAGAAATATTTCGTGTAAATAATGCTAATTCCTATGAAAAGTTTTTTAATTACTGATTATTTCATATTTTACACATTGTTAGTGATTTTAAAATCCCTAATCAATGAAATTTGTTTTTTTATATTGTACAGGATTATTGCATTTCACTTCATCCTCAAACTGTCGGGTAGTCATGCCGTGGAGGTCAAACCTAAGGAAAACTTGCAAATTCATGCAGATGAATGTCATAAAAATTGTGTACAACATTAGTTTTTTATAGCCTCAATTAAATCGAGATCACCTTGTACATCATATGCGCAAGTGCACATCATGTTCTACCCTCCATCTTCTTCCTCTCATAATCCATCCAATCCCGTTTTCCCGTTCTCTAACCAAGACACTCTGAATCGACCTCTTTTTTTAAGATTTCCGACCATCGCAGACCTCCTCAAGGTCTCCTGTGCGCCACTCAAGCATCCATGAGCCTTCAAGCTGCAGGACGATGACGACGTTTCTATTTCAGCGCACGAACAAAACCAACAAACATCGGCATCTAAGGATGCTTTATTTCCACTCAAGCCTGATACATACCATCTTGTGTATTGGTTTTTCAAATGCCTTATAACTAACACTGTATATAGGACACCATGACGGTTTCCCCCGTAAAGCCGGTACCCATTTCCGACACCTGGGTTGAGTGGGAATTGTGCTTGAGTTTTCCCTTATACCCAACGGGGAAATCGCCGTGCAGCGCCAGGATTCGAACCCTCGACACCTTCATGGGAGGGCGATGCCTTAACAACTGTGCCACGGCGAGCACATAGCGACACGAGAAAAATGCATCAACATCGGTTACTTGTTGTTTCAGCACGCTTGAGGGGAGACCGGTTTTTTCTGGGAGGATCGAATTCAACCTTTGTTCCGTTCCGCACCAGAGAGTTGAGCGAAGGCTTGACTAATCTTCGGAATATGAGTGAACGCAATAATATCTTCTCAAGTGAGCCGTGTTGGCCAACCTTGTGTGTCGGACGTGTGGTGCGATACTGTGGGGTGACTTGGGACGCTGGGGTGACTAGAGACGCTGGGGTGACTAGGGACGCTGGGGTGACTAGGGACGCTGGGGTGACTAGGGACGCTGGGGTGACTTGGGACGCTGGGGTGACTGGAGACGCTGAGGTGACTAGAGACGCTGGGGTGACTAGGGAAGCTGGGGTGGCTTGGGACGCTGGGGTGACTAGGGACGCTGGGGTGACTTGGGACGCTGGGGTGACTAGGGACGCTGGGGTGACTAGGGAAGCTCACATAAACAACACCACGTTGTCTTTCGTGCATCCTGAAAGATATTAGCCAACACAACTCTGCGTTTGGACCAGTGCTCACATCACTCCCTGTAACGCGAGTCACTTTATGGCTCCGAAATCGTTCGTGATCAGCGTACATATCAGGTTTGGGTGATCGCAATGGTTGGTTGTACAGGGGAAGTTTCCTGCTCTTGATTTTAACACTTTGAGTGCGACGGGATCCACCGATGGCAAGCGGAGGGGATTTTCATAATGCTGCTCACCGACCATTTGTCACAAACTCAATTTTCACAAATACTTAATCAGAGCTAAATGAGGGTACGATACACTTAACGTTTACTATTTTCAACATTGCTATTACAATTGGCTTTAAATTTGAGTTGACTGTTGAATTTCAGTTTTACCTGCCGCAGTCAAAGTGTTAACGATTCGTCGTTTTAGTCCCGCTCTCTGGCACCCGCAGCTCCACTCCACCTCGATTTTGGATGCCGAGTTTAAGGACGAACGCAATTTCCCAACGCTCATTTTTCATTTCTCTTTGAGGCACACTGCATTTCCCAACGCTCATTTCCCATTTCTCTTTGAGGCACACTGCATTTCCCAACGCTCATTTTTCATTTCTCTTTGAGGCCCACTGTATTTCCCAACGCTCATTTTTCATTTCTCTTTGAGGGGTACTGTATTTCCCAACGCCCATTTTTCATTTCGCTTTGAAGCGCACTGTATTTCCCAACGCTCATTTTTCATTTCTTTTTGAGGCCCACTGCTGTCGTGAAAGTACAAGTTTCTCAAACTTTCATGTTCATTTGTAGATATAAGTTGTGGATAACACAGGGCACTCGTTCAAAGTTTAGCTTCGTCACCGCATTCACATCATGTTCATTGTCTTGGTCATTCACGAGCGAAACAATGCCACATGAAGCATGGTAGTACCCAGTCTAACTTTTTCGCCGTAGCATGCATGTTTTTCGCCGCCTATGCGATTTAATTACTCTGGCTGCTAAAAACATGCATGCAGGCGGCGAAAAAGTTAGATTGGGTAACGATGGTCGTAGGTTACGTAAAACTAAGTCAACTCTTTGTATATATATGAACAGTTCTATCAAATCGCAAAGCTGGCCTGAACAGCGTCGACGATGCAGAACAGTGTGTAAAGTGATCTCTCATAAAATTTGAAACTTTATTCTCACTCGTACATTGTCCTAGTCATAGCTCTCATGAGAACGTACAAACTGTTTGAAACTGTACATTTTTATCTTCAATAAACGATAAAAAATGACGTGTTCGTGATTTATTGACCTTCGTCGAGAGCAGATTGAATTGGGCCGCGCTAGCTGAGTGTAAAACATAAGCACCGAAATTAAACGAACCTGGCGCGCGTGTTTGAAGTTTTTATTATTTTCTCTACGGCCATAAATTGGGAGGTCGAGACCTTCAGTCTGCACCAATGCGAAGGAATTAAAGAAGATGGGCTTTACGGCCCAATTTTGTTCATGTAGCGTGCGGCGCGATCGTATTAGCCGTCATCTGGGCCGTTCAGATTTATGACTCGATACGATGTAACGAAAGCCTTAACTTGTTGTGCAAATTCTCATCGTATTCCCGCCCAGAAATAATCTTTATGACATTAAGAGTACTCCAGTCATGGTGTCTGAACAACGCTAGTTTGCTTTAGATGTACGCTAGTTTACAGATTATAATTCTGGTTTGCTTTAGTTGTAATGAAAATTCAATTGGAAATAATTTCGTCACTCCCAACTGCATTTCAGAAGTTTTATTTGAGAGAATCGTCTGGAAACGCTTGGTCTTGCTTTTTCTAGTTGAAGGCCGACTGGAAATAATTGTTTCTAATCCCGAGAATAATTAGAGGGCACGGAAATCAGCGCACACCATGGCGATTTCTTCTAAATTGGGAGCTACTCTGGCAGCCGAGCAGAGGCTTGAAGTTCATGTTCATCTTGCACGCAGCTGCCATAAATTTACATATTACTCGAAATAAGGGGAGCAAATTTAATGCTGAAGCAAATTGCTTTGGGTTCGAACTTGGGTACGAATGCAGCCACAATATATCAACAGAGCTGAGGTCTAACGACCCACGCTAGTACTGGTCACTGACTTGGAGGAGATACGAGCGACGTGTCCGCAAACTTGGAACCAATTTTGCGGTACTGCTGGTAAAGATTCGTCCCTAAGTCACTCGGCCCTTAACAGCTTCATCGCAGCAGCACACTTGGTGCAGCTGTAGTGGAGTATTTGCTCGTCTGCAATTATTTCTCGCGTGTATAAATAGAGTACCCGGAGCCAGCTCGTGCTCTGTACAACGTAGGGAGCAAAATGATGTTTGCCAGAGACGTTTTTCAAATTGGTCGGTCAACAAAAACGATCTAAATTGATTGGGCTGCTTAAATAGAGCAATAAGTAGAGAACTTTGGTAAGGTAGGAAAATGACGTTCAATTTAAGCTTCCAGGTTAAGATCCTGTGGAGCTCAGATATATTGTGCCTCGTTGATGATAGAAAATGAAATGAGCTTCGTAAATGGTAGAAAATGAAAAGGCAAAGTAGCGGATGATTTCCTATACCAATCTTGCAGGAAAATCTAGAAATATGACTACTTCGGAGGAATCTAATTATTACAAAAAAGTCATCACACGTAAAAGATAAATGCTTAATTCACGATGAGTTTGTTTATTCCTATGATAATACAGCTATTTTCGATGGGAATCTACAAAAAATAAAGTTTCTCAAGAATCAATTCCCATGAAATTTTCCCAACTACTCTGTAGGACATTTAATTAAACACTTAGTATTCAAATTTTACATAGCGCAGTCCAACAAGATGCATTAGGAGGAATGATCTACGTACCGAGAGGCGTGAGAACATTCCTATTCTTCAAAAAAATTAATTGATTTTCATCAGCTCTGTGTCTTGCTTAAAGTTCAGTGCTCTAAAATTTGTCCGTGAGTTCTTTGTACCTAATTATAAAAACTGTCACTCATAAAGAAAATCATTTCCTCTTTGCAAATTGTTGGACCTGCTTCGCGAATTCATATTTCAAAAGCTTTTGATGATACGAAATATTTATCAAAGCAATGAGTTCATTTGGTGGTTGTTGAAAATGTAAACATGTTGAGTAGGTCACAAACGCCCATAGACGAAAGACAACTGTTCGATGTTATTCGATTTAGATCAATAAATATGAATCTAATCTCATTAACAAATCATGACGCTTTAAACATAGTGTCGTATTATTTTCAAACACAGCAATTCTAATTGTTACAATAATTTTCAAATTTCATTGTCATTCGATGTGCGAAGAATTTAAAAAATGAGTAGCACAAAGCTTGGCGTGAGATGTTAGTATTTTCTGATAGCATTCAGAAACAACGAAATGAAGCAATGCCGACTTTCCTTACACGTCAGGCTGGAAACAAATAAAAGCAAACAAAGTAAATAAAATAAATAAAATAAATAAAATAAATGAAATGAATAAAATAATTACGATAAATAAAATAAATAAAATATATGAAATAAACAAAATAAAAAAATAAATAAAATAAATAAAATAAATAAAATAAATACAATAAATAAAATAAATAAAACAAATAAAACAAATAAAATCAATAAAACAAATAAAATACATAATACAAGTAGAATAAGTGAAAAACTGGAAATAAAACACTAATCGGCATAATTAACGCATGATAAAAACACCTTTCTCGTTGACAGAATTATAAGCCTGAGAGGAGCGTGACGAAGAAAGGGAAGTTTATCAGGTAATTCACGATTATCCCTGGGAATTGATAGCAGTTGATGCAGGACTGGATGTGTGATTATCCACATATCTTCTGATGCAGAACTGGTTGAGTGATTATCCACATTTCTTCTGATGCAGAACTGTTTGAGTGATTATCCACATTTCTTCCGATGCAGGACTGGATGTGTGATTATCCACAATTTTTCTGATGCAGAACTGGATGTTGGATTAGCATGGATAGGCCTTGAGTAACATACAAGAGGTGTGGACATCACCAAGTGGAAGGCTGGAGAACGCATTTCGTATTCACAACACAAGGATTCGCACTGGGTGGGGCTCGAGAACATAACTTGACGATTAAGTAGTTAAACATTGCTACAAGAAATTTAACATATCGTTAACGAAAGGAAACACATCATGATTGATTTGACATTAAAGGAATAAAATGTGAAAAATAACGAATGATGCCTCAACAACATGATGAAATAAAAATATATACAAGCGGCAACTTACAATCACAACGTTCATGTCCGGCACTAAGACTGTGCCCTATTTAAATTTACCGAGGGTGTAGGGAGGACGATGGAGCGAGCGATAGAGGCAGTGACGCGAGCGTACTGTAGATCGAATGAAGAATTCTGTATATTTCTGTTTTTATAACGAGTTTCACAAATTTATTTAAAGTAATAATTTTCTTGCACCGTAAGAAAAGCGGATGAAGTCAAGCGGTGCAACAAAAGATCCAGCACGATTTGACAATGTAGCCAAGGGGATAGTACCAACCAAAAACAGGTAACCACAACATTTGCAACATAATTGGAACAATACGTGGAACTAACTACCTAAATAATGTTGGCATAATGTACTCACGAGCGTAAGAAACGACAAATTGCCACACAAGGTTAACAATAACATTTTAGGACATGAATAAGAAAAGAAAACATTAATGTCCTATATAAAGATACTACATTACATAGTTAAAGAAGTCAAAGTTCCAATTCTTGGAGATCTTAATTAAAAATAGGAAGACCATCTAATTAGTACAAAATGAGTCTAAGCGTTGTGTCATTAGTCTTCCTATTTTTAATTACTACATTACATGATTTACATCGCAGTTTGAAATGTTTTAATGTAGAGGACCGTAGTGGATATACATAAATGGGTGCCATGACGGCCCATATCAATGCCAGTACAAAATGCAGAGAGAAAGCATAAATATGTATCCCATAGTTAGTTGATTGAAGTTTAATAATGTTTATTTGTGAATACAATAAAAGAAATATAACGATGTACTTAGTGGGGTAAAAACACTTGTGACAGATCCCACGTACGTTGACATATGAGCTTTGGCTTTCGTTACATCAGCGAATAATATTGAAGGTGTTCGTAGATAAATTGTATTCATAACTAAAAGGTCGAAATGGCAGAAATTCAAAAATATCTTTTCGAGCAAGCATAATAAAATTAAATTAAGTTAACTGCCTCAAAGAGCATGCATCAAATCACAAAAGAAATTCATGATATTTTTCATTTAAATAATACAAGGAAGTGAAATGTTAGGTTGCGTGACAAGGTGATGGGCATTAAAAATGTAAAAAATACGATTTTTATAAGACAAATGCAAGTCGCTTGATTAGCAATCAGCTAATCAGCTTTCGCATAATATCAATTTCACAATGGAGAAAATTTAAGCTCACTGACCAACTCCACTGACTTTTGTATGTTGATTCTTTTTCATTTATGTTGCGAAATAATTGACCAGCAGCAATACGAGGACTCTGTTTTCTCGACAAAATGCAAGCACACAATGACCCTCTATTTAAACAGAGTCTAATTTAATCACAAATTGAAATTGGTATTTCTTGGAAATAGTGTCACATCATATGCTATTTCCCCTGTTAAAAAGCGCGCTCCATTCCACTCGTTCCCTTCTGAAGAATCTTTAATAAAATTCTTTCTGCGAGAACGCCCAGTATATTTGCCTTCATAATGCAGCAAAGAACCATCATATTTTCGCAAGATTTGCACTGAGTTACAATTTTTACCATTGAAGTAAGGTCGCCTTGTCATTTAGCCCCAGTACGTTGCTGACCGCAGATTCACAGTTACGGCGTTTGGCAATTACTACCCTCGATCCTATTTCGGTAAGAAATACTTGCTTACGGCTCAGGTTGTGCTGAGAATTCTCTGTTGAGCGAGCCGAGCTACTCACGCGTACGCATTTCAAATTTGAAATAAACACAGTTCACGGGAAGAAAGAATTCTTCATTTTTGAATGAATCCTATTCATAAAATTAATTCTGTGGCGCTCCGCATTCATTTGTCCGCAGCCGTACAACACACGCGCCTCCTTTTAGCCGCAATTTAATCAATCTAGTTTGTAAATGTTGGACGAAAAGCGTCGTAAAATTTGGATTCTTTGATTGTTGTTGAGCTTTGTAGCTTTTTAGATTTCCCAACAAAGAAGGTGTTAGAAAATAAGGAAAAAGTTGATTAAAGTGAATATCCAGCAAATCTTTCGAAGAGTTATTGCAAGCGTGGGAAACTATTCTTACCTTTTCTTAATATTCGAATCAGAATAAAATACGGCGACAGATATAGGGCCACGTAGCCCGTTCTCGGGGTTTGTACCCAAGTTCCGTGCCATCACACGCCAATCACGCACAGGCAACAAAGAATCCCATTTTCAGTCATCGATGTTCTCGCACAAGAACATTCATTTTAGCACAAAATTTCAATATGTGGTCGTCACGGAAATTGTATTTCAATATGTGGTCATCAGAGAAATTGTATTTCAATACGCGGTCGTCACAGAAATTGTATTTCAATGTGTTGTCGTCACAGAAATTGTGCTCCTATGAAGTGCCTGTTTTCTTTGCATTCTCGTTAATATTACAACCGTCACAAGATCTGCTTTTTTCCCACCATCTTGACAGCACAATTGAATGAGGCATTACCAGTGGAACCTCAAATGTATCGCATAACAAACATGGTGGCAGCAAATAACTACTAAATTGAAATTAATAGTTTTTTCTCCATATGTTTTAGATTTTCGGTTTCCCCTCGCGCTTCAGAATACTCAGGAATAGCCAACTCAGTATCAGTCAAGTTGATTTTTGAATTTATTTACCGTGATATAAGGACAATTTTTTGTGGTGATCAGTTTCAGATTCTGACTGTTTCAATTGTTGAAAATCTTTACGGCCTGAGCTGTCTTAAAAATTTTTCTCACTAATTTTAGACCGTCCTTCTTGGTTCGGATATTCTCCTCAGTGTCGAAAAGCACTTCTGGGCTAACATCATTAAAGCCATTAAGATATTCGTAGATTAATTGACATCGCCATCTTCTTGTTCAAGGGAATTGAATTTAGTCAATTCTAGACGTCGCTTGAAGCTGAGATTAAGGATTCATGGATCATTTCGAGGAGTTCTGGATTAGCGTTGCTTTAATTAAACTGGATTCTAATTTTTGTTAATATCTCACTTTAGAGTAGTGTACGAGAGATGGAATCTCACTTTAGAGTAGTGTACGAGAGATGGAATCTCACTTTAGAGTAGTGTACGAGAGATGGAATCTCACTTTAGAGTAGTGTACGAGAGATGGAATCTCACTTTAGAGTAGTGTACAAGAGATGGAATCTCACTTTAGAGTAGTGTACAAGAGATGGAATCTCACGTTAGAGTAGTGTACAAGAGATGGAATCTCACTTTAGAGTAGTGGACAAGAGATGGACGTTCTAGATGTGGTCGGACTCGTGCTTGAAAGTTGGGCAGTAATTGTCTTTAGACTTGCAGTCAAAGCTTCTTATTTTGAAGCTGAGAATTATTCTGTAAGCATTTTATTAATTCTATCTATTCGTTGGTCAAGCGTGAGATCATCAAGGATAATGATGAAAAATCTCAATGTTAGTGCACGGCTTTAATCGAAGTATCATTTGTGGTATGTATGCTTGAAGTGTAGATTATTACTTCCAATGTACACCATTGAGTATTTTTTGTATTTTTAAGAGCTCAATTATAAAGTTTCGATCAATTGGAGAAGACGGTTCAGGTCTGTTTGAAAAGTAATTCTGTCTCGCTCGGTGAATGCTCAATGACAAAGTTTTGCTTTATTCGTGAATTTATTAATTTTGCTTTTGGTTCCGAGATCAAGGTCGTTGATTTAGATGTTGAAGAGTTGCTGGCATGAAGCACTTCTTTGGGGAACCTCTGGAGTTGCTCGTGTCGTCACTAAATTACTCATGAATCGATCGCTACTCACCAAGTGGGACCAGTGAGTCAGTTTCGTATTCATCGAGAATGGTTTCCTGACTACCACGGGCTTAGACTTCAGTTACAAGCCTTTCGTGGGAAACTTCATTGAAGGTTACCCAGTCTAACTTTTTCGCCGGAGCATGCATGTTTTTCGCCACCTAAGCGATTTAATCACTTGAGCGGCGAAAAACATGCATGCTCCGGTGAAAAAATTAGACTGGGTAAATGAAATTCAAAATATAAAAGTGGTCATCTTTTGTTCTGTCTAAATATGAAAGTGTGCATCTTTTGTTCATTTAGTCTACATAACCTAACTGGGAAATTCTTCCACAGACGCCGATGCACAATTCGCTGATTAGGTAAACAAATCTGAGTGACTTGTCCTGCGAGGCCTTTAATGATGTATCTTCATTTATTATTGGCACCTCTGATGGGAGAAGGAATATTCGATAATCGATGAGTGCATTGCTCAAGTCAAACTCGTTTGAGTGGGCGAAGACATTCTTCAGTTGCTATTGAAATAACTCATTCATTCGCTACATATTTCACTCATGAATAATCTTAATGGCTTTCTATGAGTATGAAAAGCGCGGGACTAGCTACTGTAATACGACATTAGCATAATCAAAATATTATGATTTTTATGACGACAATTGCACGTTCATCAAGTTCTACGGTATCTTGTACGATAAATTCTATTCTGGATACGAAGATTATATTCAGAAAATTAAGTAAAACGAGTTGACACTCTAAACCTGCTATTGAGAAATAAACGAGCGCTTTGTCTTTAATGCCAGTTTCTTCTTAGAAGAGGTGCTAAACATGAAGGAAAATCAAAAAAGAACGAAGAAGAAAGCAGGGACTCTACAAAAGCTGCTCCCATGAGAGACTACTATCGTTAACACCTCTGAAAAGAAAGAAGAAAAGAAAGAAAAACAGTTTATTTCCAGTAGAGATGGGACAAAATTACCATCATTGGTTTTTAAAACATCTTAAAGTTAACACACTTAAATGAAACACACACACGAGTATTGTAATACCCATGTCACTAGTCGAAAAATGATTGAGGGCAATGTACTCCTAATCTTGCTTAAACTACATTTGATAATACATGTAATGATAATTATAAGAGATAACACAACTTCATGACTTTTGACAGTTTACATGTACATGACACAAAACTTCACAATTCTTGACGCCAGGAAATACTACATGAATCGCTTGTTTCGGCCAATGTTCAAAAATGTTATTTCAAGGAAAGCGTGACAAAAAAAATATATATATGCATGTGGAACACGAGGATTGCAAGTTTTGGATTTCTAATTAAATCATTTTAACATAACGATCACTAGTTGATAAGCATTTAGTTTAAATATAAATGGATGATCACACAAAAAATGTAGAGATTTTACGGGAATGCTTTACAATAATAAAGAGATGACGAGTTCGGTAATGTTACAAATTTAGAGTGAACAGAAAGAGACCACTATTTCTAGCTAAAAATGCCAGCTGTCGGTTTAGTACACACATGTGGTATATATACATGTAAATATATACACATTTACGTGCACATACATACCTACGCACACACATACACCTAACACGTGAACGTACACAAAAACATTTCTATGCATTGAGGAAATCACAATACATACGCGTTCTTTAAAATGCTGTGCGATGTTCTGAAATATAGGATAATGAGCAAAGGAAATTCGTGACAACTTTTTCAGTATGTGTTGCTGCTTACAATTTCTAATGAAATGATGTAACGATGTTTAATTAAATACTGCATCGAAAAGATTATTGGGTCATAAGCGTCTGATTCATCATATGTGGGTGATCGCGCAACGAATACATGTATATTTTTTATAAATGCTTTATAATAATGAAGCGAAATGAAGTATTACGTAGTGACACATTCACCCATCTACGCACGCATAGCGTGCACATGTACACACATACACAAGTAAGCATGTGCGCAAATGTCAGCGTAAACTAGTCAGTATAAACTAACATTCCAATTGAGAAACACCGAGAAAATACCTAAAATATTACGGCCTGAATTTTATGAAATTTCCGTACTAGAAATAGTGGCACAAAACAGTCTATCTGAGTCAGAAACATCTGAGTCTGCTACCCAGTACAACTTTTTCGCCGCTTGCATGCATGTTTTTCGCCGCCTAAGCGTTTCAATCACTTGGGCGGCGAAAAACATGCATGCTCCGGTGAAAAAGTTAGACTGGGTAACTGGCCTCCATTGATATCGGTTATCACATTATCAGTGATAGCACAATGTGATGCGGCCATGACAATATCGGTTGTTTTCTGTCACGAACGCAACGAGTAGAAATCGTGTGAATTCAAATTTAATGAGTTTGGTGGCATGTACCACCGGTGGTACATGGAGGAAATTTTCATAGTGCTGCAGGCCGACCTGTAGTCACCAAGTTTTTATAAATACTTAATCAAAGGTAAATGAAGGCCAGGTTCACATAAGGTTTGCCATATTCAAAATTGCTCACTACAATTGACTTTATATTTTAGTTGAATACTAAACATTAGTTTAACCCATGGCGGTTAACATGTTGATGAGTTTGACGCAACACTTAAGCGTCGTAAAATTACGAAGCCTGCGAGGTTCACAAGGAGTTCAAAATCCCCGAGTTGCCTCAGAGCGCGGATGTTGAGGAAAGAGTCTGCTTGTACTCAAAATAAGAAGCACTTCTTTGCTCATTTTTTTTCACGTTAGTCTACCTCTATCTATCTATCTATCAGGGCCTGTACTCGTAATAAAAAAAACACTTCTGTGCTCATTTTTTTCACGTTGATCTACCTCTATCTATTTATCAGTGTTTCACATAATGCTCTATGCTTGAATGACTCTTCTGCAGAAGTGAGCTTATGAAGTAAAATCTTTGATTGTTTAACTGTTCTTATGTTAGCAAGCTTTGTTTTATTGTATTAATATTTGTATTGCCTAAGCCTACGAAATGATTGAAATGTCACTTTTCAATGCGTTCCTGGATCGTTAAAAACTCGTTTATCAAGAAACTTTGTGAAGTTGTCTCTGAATTCAACTCGCTCAATCATGATATGAGCTGTGGTAGTGACATATCACCTCCTCAGACGTGTCGGGGCCAAGATTGGGAAAGATCCCTGGAAATTCTAAAATTGAGATTCGCCAACCAACTTCCCGAGAGTATGAAATCTTCTGGAATTGAAACACAGTTTTTCACTCAGTTATTCACAAAAAAAGAAGATGAAAACTCACCTGAGAAAAAGAATCGGAGGCTAAAAAGCGAGTTTCGAAAAGGCGGGCCAGGTAAGTAAGTGCAGGGGAGTGACGGCTGCAAATAGGCCAACGAAACTACAAGCTCCGCAAGCGACTAGTGTAGTGTTATTCCCTAATTTTTGCAAGAGCTTCTTCGGTCAAGCGCATTGATTGAGAGAGCTGCAGCTACTGTAAGTTAGCGTGTATTACATAAATTATGTATTAATTAATTAATAAAAATATTTTTCGAGAACCGTGAATTGAGTCATCGCGAGCCGCGCAATGAATACCACGGACTAGATCAGAGGTCTCCAAACTTTTCAATGTAAGGGCCACATTCTATATTTCCCACATTCACGCGGGCTGAAGAAATAAAAAAAACAATTTAATACAGCGATGCCAGTCGTACGAAAATTATTTTTTCAAAGCCACCACACATGGATTGGTTTGGCGGGCCGGATGAAACCATGTGGCGGGCCGGATGTGGCCCGTCATATAGTTTGGAGACCGCTGGGCCAGGTGATGGGGTGACGAGGTTAATGATGGGCAAAAGAGACAAGGAGCAGCAGACGTTGTGGCTCCCCCGAAGCAAGAAGGACGTCCAGTCTGCGGGCGTCTCTGTAGCGCTCTATGTAACATTGTCAGCGAGATGCTTTTGTCAAGAAGGGAACAAGAGGATTAGGAAAACTCATTAAGGGAATACGGTTCACTGGTAATACTAACACGACACAGGGCTGACAGGACACAGACTGACAGGACACTGGCTTGCAGAACACAACTGATAGGACACAGACTGACAGGACACTGGCTTACAGAACACAGACTGACAGGACACAGAGCTGACAGGACACTGGCTTACAGAACACATCCTGACAGTACACAGAGCTGACAGGACACTGGCTTACAGAACACAGACTGACAGGACACAGACTGACAGGACACTGGCTTACAGAACACAGACTGACATGACACAGGGCTGACAGGACACTGGCTTGCAGAACACAGACTGACAGGACACAGAGCTGACGGGACACTGGCTTACAGAACACAGACTGACAGGACACAGAGCTGACAGGACACTGACTTACATGGTTGTATCTACTTAAAGGAAATAAGGACTTCATCAATTTTGTTAATATCTAGTTTTCTAGGAATCTAGGATATATCTAGTGAGTGATAAAAGAGAAATCTCAAAATAAACTGTTCAGTAAACTCAATTCTGAGAGAATCGAAACGATTCATAATCACAACTGGGAAGGAGCCTTGGAAAAGGGTCAGTGCTCGGTCAGAACAAATGCAATCCACGGGTCAACAATCTGCAGTCTGCGCCTCACGTGCATCTGGTTTTGAGTAGACCTTAAGGGCCGTTTACACTAGGGGACATTTCGGCCGTGAGACGCGACACGTGTATACGAGGCTCACCACTGAGACTCAAATTTATGTGTGTTTGAACGAAGTTCCTTTTTCGCCACGGTAATTACGAGGCTCTTGAGTCTCGCACATTACGAATTCGATCAGAGCGAATGGGGAACTTCGTAGAACACACACAAATATGAGCCTCAGAGGTGAGCCTTGTATACACGTGTCGCGCCTCACGGCCGAAATGTCCCCTAGTATAAACGGCCCTTTACTCCTGCAAAATTGCGTCGCCCCTACTATGAGAATCAAACTTGAGCAACGCCTCCTATATCTCTATTGTAGGTCTGCTCTGGACCTGGCTAAAAACAATAAAGTCACACTACTGATCATAAAAATGTCTATTGTGATCATTTAATTTATACTTGAGAAGAAAACACGTAGTTAATAGTGTAACCTGAACCCCATTCTTCTTCTGCAACGAAACGATGTTCAATCTTAGATGCAAGTTGTGGCACTAGTCGTCTCCTCCCGAGCAGCTGAGTGAGGTAAAACCGACCTCTTGCCTGAAATCTGCAATTTTTTGTCTCTAATTCCTGCACAATTCATTGAGACTCTAGGGAGTTTGTAATTAAAGCTTAAACATTAATTTGGGGGTCTGCCAGACTTTTTGTTTCATTCCTTCCTTGCCGCGTGTTAATTAGAAATGTGAAATTGCTTGGCGTTTGTTCTTGGCCCAATGGCCTACACGTCTTTGAAGGTTTTCGAGCCTCGAGACGCGCAGCATCATAACGTGTTTTGTTACGCTAAAAGGATGCTTTTTAAAAAAGGGATGCTTTATTCCAATCTTGCCTAATACAAATCACCTTGTACATTGGTTTTTCAAAGGCCTAATAACTACTACAAGGACTCCATGACGGTTACCCCCGGTCAAGCCTGTACCCATTTCAGACACCTGGGTAGAGTGGGGTATTGTGCCTGAGTTTTTCCCTTGTACCCAACAAAGAAAGTCTTCGCGCTGCGCCTGGATTCGAACCCTCGACACCTTCACAGACGGGCGCGTTCTTAACCTCTCGCTTACGACGAGCACTTGATCTCTAGCGTAATCAAGGTTCCTCGAGGGATTGCTTCCCTTTCTGGGGCTCTGCTAAACCGTTCGTTAATCTCTAGATCTGGCCCTCGAACTCCTGACAGCAGATGAAGGAAACACTTTTCCTGTGTCTTCTTTTGAGCCAAGAAATGATACGTCATTAACCCATACGACTTGCACAAATCGTCTTCGTGCATCCCAGTCCTGTTACGTTCACTGAAATTAAAGGCTTTCTGAATGCTCTACATACTTTGATTTTATAGGTGCCACATCAAAGTATTGTAAAAATGATAGATAAACTCCGATTTTATGCAAGGTCTGAATGTTTGTATATGTATATGTATATGTACAAGTATTCCCTAGAGCCATTTGGATCTTACACTGTACGCACGAAGAGTCTTGCTACTTTATAAAAGCTTTGTAACTCTACAGGTCGATGTGTCCAGCACAGACAGCAGAGTTTAATGTTTGTCTTTTTGATTCTTGAGTTACCATTGCAACTCTTATGTGCGCGATGAATAAAAAATATCCGTCATTGAAGGCAGTGATGCACTAGAAATCTCCCCCCCCCCCATAAATGCCCCTCTCATTCTGTAGCTGAACACACAGATCATTTAAATCCCATTTTATTGACTATGCCTCATCGTACACGCGGGTAGACGCCGCCTCGAGAAATTATGGTTCTTTCGCATTCAAGCTAAGTGGATTTCGTAGATAGTTAGTGTCGAAAAGATACTTCCTCTACCTTCGGCTCTCGCTAAAAATTCGCCAAAGTTATGGACAAGAATCTTTATCCTCTGCGAAAGAACCAGAGAAATTACTTCGCGCAGAAAGTTTTCAGATTCTTGCTAGCAAGTCTATTGATGCTGCATTCGTTACTGTACACTGGAGGCCGAAATTAGTTCCTTGAAATTACTTCCTAAAGGAGTGCCATAAGTTAAACGGACTCGGAGTTTTAATGAGTTATCGAGATCCCGAGACTTTTGTTTCATTTTTGATTAGTTTGCTCAGGATTTTTGAACTGAGCCGGAGACCGAGATTATGATGCAGCGGACGCCGGTGGGCTGGCTGGCCAGGCCTCCAAGTTTGCGCGCGTGAGAGGATTGCAGAGCCTAACTCAGCCTAACATAGGCCTAAGTATCAAACAATTTACGCTATCGTAGCGGACAGCCATGTGTGAAAGGCCTTTTGTTGAGTTGACCAATCTGCGTGTTGTGCTTTATGGCCAAAATTTTAGAACTCTGTTTGAAAAAAATCTTTAATTTGAGGATTTTAGACGGAAATAGTACTCAGAGTAGCCTAGTTGAAAAAATAACTTCCGCTGCCATCTTCACTGAAGACGTATTTCGTTTGAAAATCTAGTCCATGGACTTCAAACAATTAGACGCGGGCAGTCATGTCCATTTGTACCCTGACATGGCCCTGTTCCATCCATGATACGGCTGTGATGTAACTGTACATATTCATAATTATACCGCATGTCCCACAAAAACCCGAACCGAATTTTTATTTTCCCGTATCAGTTATACCATCGTAAGAATACCATAAGCATTCAATTTTAAGGAAAATTATGATGGTATTACTGATACGGGTATTATTGTGATCTTATTACTGATTCGGGAAAATGAATACTCGGTTCGTGTTTTCGTGGGGCATACTGTATATTACGGCTTTAAGATTATTTGGCATGATCGTGTTGATACCTACACACTCAGTATGAGATTTACACACTAAGCATGAGACTTACGCGTCTCATTTTACGCACCTTTTACCTCACTTTAGCTTACGCACAGCAATGTGCGCACCTACCACAATGCTTGCGATGCGACCCACCGGTGGGTCATGCTCAAGTTTTTCCTGTTGCGAAATGACCCATCGATGGGTCGTTTGAAAAATTCTAATAATCTGCTCAAATAATTGGTATTTAATGGGCGCAGTTAATGTTTGGTTTTTATAAATTTGCTAATCATTTTCGACTTTAAATTTAAGTTTAACATTGAAGTTCAGTTTGACCCATCGCAGTCAGCGTGTTAAATTTACGAGTCTGGATTTGATTTAATGCGTCAGTTTATGAGCGTCAGTTTGAGGGTCACAGAGCATGCGCAGAGGTTTATACCGCAGCTTACGTGCTTTATTTTGTACGCCACAGTTTGTGCGTTAGAGTTTGTGCTTCATAATCGTGTAGGGGAGTTATAACATCATTTTAAACGTCACAGTTTGTGCGTTGAAGTTTGTGCTTCATAATCGTGTAGAGGAGTTTTTAGAGCGTTTTATGTGCTAGAGTTGGTCGCACAATTTCTTTAAGTGTGCACTTAAAGACATTTTGGTAGCGAGCGTCACTAGGACTAAGCTCTTCAAGTGGTGCTCTGGTTGCAATTCAATCGCCAGATATTTTGCTATGTATGATTGTTAAGATATTTTCAATACCAACGTTTTAAACACTTCATGCCCAAACTTTATTTGAAAATAAACTGTTTTTCTTTTTTTCTTGTTTAGTTTGTCGCACAGAACGTGCCAGGCGGGTGCCATGGGAAAAATTCACAATATTTGCTGAAAACAGGATTACATTTTCATTGAATTTCAAACGACCGAACTCCTTGAATCAGTTCAGCAGTACAATGACCACATCACATCGCTGAACTACTTTCAGGGCACACAGAATTTTCTCCTTGGCTTCGCAGTTAAAAACTTTTGTAGTTCTCGTAAAATCGAATTGCCTCGGTGAAAAGCGTTCTTGTCATCTCCTTGTATTGATTTGCAGCTTACCAGGTCAGTCTGTCCCCTTACTCAATCAAGACTGTAATCCCTACGACAGACACCAAAAAACACATTACGCTAACTTGGTATATACACATTGGTATAGCATTGTTCTAGTCAAACCTTTGCAGGACTTTTAGTATTCACATGACCGGAATTTAACGTATCGTAGCCACGATTACACACGCTCACACGATCGTAATTGAACGTATCGTAGCCACGATTACACACGCTCACACGACCGTAATTTAACGTATCGTAGCCACGATTACATACGCTCACACGACCGTAATTTAACGTATCGTAGCCACGATTACACATGCTCACACGACCGCAATTTAACGTATCGTAGCCACGATTACACACGCTCACACGACCGTAATTTAACGTATCGTATCAACGATTACACATGTTCATACGACCGTAATTTAACGTATCGTAGCCACGATTACACACGCTCACACGACCGTAATTTAACGTATCGTAGCCACGATTACACATGTTCATACGACCGTAATTTAACGTATCGTAGCCACGATTACACATGTTCATACGACCGTAATTTAACGTATCGCAGCCACGATTTCACACGCTCACACGACCGTTATTGAACGTTTCGTAGCCACGATTACACATGTTCATACGACCGTTATTGGAAACGTATCGTAGCCACGATTACACATGTTCATACGACCGTTATTGAAAACGTATCGTAGCCACGATTTCACACGCTCACACGACCGTAATTTAACGTATCGTAGCCACGATTACACATGTTCATACGACCGTTATTGAACGTTTCGTAGCCACGATTACACATGTTCATACGACCGTTATTGGAAACGTATCGTAGCCACGATTACACATGTTCATACGACCGTTATTGAAAACGTATCGTAGCCACGATTACACACGCTCACACGACCATAATTGAACGTATCGTAGCCACGATTACACATTTTCATACGACCGTTATTGAAAACGTATCGTAGCCACGATTACACTTCACATAGCCTCAATTAAACTACACATAGACCTGATTGAATTTCACTGACGTCGTTATGCTTCAAATAGCTGTTAATAGAGTTCAAATAGACCTGATGTTCCAAGCACTTCTGTTCTATTCAGGATTTCCGAAATAATTATGAAAAGCCACTCATTGAAATGATTAGCCTTCAGTGTCGGACACTACAGAAATCCTAGTTAAAATTTGTTAAATATGTTTTAAAGATGATATTCGGACTTCGGAACGTTGTTTCTTAAAAATATGTGGACAGTGTTATCGAATTTGTAGTGGGTGTTTTTAGTTAATATGTAAGCAATTTTCTTCGTCTTTTTACGCGTGATGAACTGGAAAAATTCCTTGAGGTTGAAAAATTGGAAAAGAAACCGTGTTTTCAAAGCTTAGACAACCGGTACAAAACACACATGTATACGTGCTCTGCACAGATTGTGGGAAATATTTTTATCTTTGTTCTTGATCAACACTGTTTTCGAGTAGCTGAATTACAAAGAAATTTCATTAACAAAAAAAACACAGTTTATTTCCAATAAAGATGGTACCAAAGGACCATCATTGATTTTTTAAAATATCTTAAGGTTAATCTGCAACGCGTACTTGATAGATTTATAAAAAAATGTCCTGCTCATGTCCACGAGAGAAGCATCATGGTTCACGATGATTTAAAATCCCAGTGAGCAAATAAAAGCTCGAAAGCAAAATGAAGGCTTGTTTCAACTGTTCCATCCTTTCCTCCATATTCACCAGACTTGGTCCCAAGTAAATGACATCATTTATGTTTGCTATAAAACACTCTCGGTGGTTTTATATAATCTACTATTTTCAGTAAACAATAATTTCCAATAATTTCACATTGATTAAAGTGAAAAAGAACAGAGATCTCCAAATTAAAAGTCTTCTAAGAGGAAATTTGAGGATTGAGCATCTGACAAGTCTGGGAGGTTGTGGGATGTTGAGTGCTCAACTTTAATGGAAAACTCTGTAAGCATGAGATTTTTGCCGAGAAAAATAGTGAATTTGGCAACCAAGTAGGCGGAACAACTTTTCCTGTCTGTTCTATTGTTGCAACGGCCTGAATTTGTTGAAAATTAGGGTCCTGGTATCACAACTTAGGCCCTGTTAAAAAATTCCGTAAGGAGATTTTCAAAATATTTTTCTAATTTGTATGTCAAGTGTTAACGCAGATTTCAGAATAAAATTTTTTAATATTACCCACCCTAAATATATTCATATACCATTTTACAATCTGGAAAAAACGGCAAAGCACATTTTAAACTTCACTGCATGTGAAAAAATATCTCACGGACGCAAAGCTTTTAGTAAGAAAGCGAACACCACCGAAAATAACCGGGGAAAAAGGGCCAACAATTGTATTTTTGAGTCGCTGCTTCAGCGCTAATCGGCATTATAAAAGCATCAAAGTGGTCCATTTTATTAAGAAACAAAGGCATCACTAAGTACTGGCGGGATCGGTGGCGGGGGCTAACTCAATTTATTCATCGAGTTTCCGAACGAAAGCCTCACAAAATGTGCAATTAAATGGCGCTCATGGGGGCGAGTTATCATGGCGCTTGGAATGAGGGTGCGGGGATGGCAGGGATGGTGCAGGCCTAATTATATTAAAAGTCCTAAATGAGATCATCAAAGAGAATGGTGATGCTCGGTGTGATCGGGTGCGCGCAATTCAAGGATTTAGTACAAATTCGCTTCGTAAATCACGTGAAAGTGGATGGTAATTCTAGGAATTTCTGGGCCGATTCGGAGAGTTTCAGTTCCGAACTTCAAGCGACTTGGTAAAACAGTTAAGGTTCAGCAATTTGAGATATATCTAAGATTATTGCAGTTTATCAATTGCATGTCCTTCAGAGATGTATTCACGGAACAAATATATCGAGGAACTGTGCATTCATTCATTCGAACAATCCGGACTATATTCATTTCCACGCCCACGACCGTCCTTCGATTGTAATGATTTCGGCATCGCGGATTCTCCCATCTCGGATGAAAGCGTTGAACTCTCAGCAGAATTACAATTGAACTTGGCAGGGCGAGTGTTCGTATTGCAGGGGAGTGCCATAAAACTTGTGTACAAATAGAATACATAAAATACACGACAATAACATACACGACAATAACATACACGACAATAACATACACGACAATAACATACACGACAATAACACTACAGGCTGACCGAGCGATCTATGAGACTGCTGTTGCTGCACGATTTTGCTAACACTCAAATATCGAAGTTAATTCTGATGTGAAAATGACATTCTGGACCTGTTCTCAGTTCCGCCAGTTTAGGGAAACATGTTTCAATTACAGGGAAAGTCTAAAATATCTCTGAATGTTGGCGCTTGACTGAGAATTGGCGCTCACAGAGAAGTGTCATATATGAGTCATCGAAAAGCTTTTTACAAGAGGTTGTCGTTTTCCTTCTACGTGTCTTGTTCAATTTTAACAGAAAGTGATTTTCCAAATCGGATTACTAAATATTTTCTCCTATCAAATGTATCTGTCCATCGCCACAAATAATTCTTCAGAGAAGAGTTTGTTCGTGAAGTGTACGGTGTGACCGACGGAGGCTAAATCCCGTGGCTCCACGACACAGGGAAAGGCCGGAAGGACATCGCTTTCGGATGAGCTTTTGTTAAGTAAAAGAAAAGTTTAGAACCATGGAATGTTTCGACGCAGTCGGGCATTATTGTTCAAAAATATAAAAAAATCAACAACAATTACGCGAATGTAAATTAGATCTACGAGTGAGTAAAACAGCGTAACTTTGATACTCATTTGAAATACTGATGTTAACTTGGTAGTGTGCAGGAGTGCAGAAGTTGTGACATTAACTAGGTTTAAAATGCAAAAGTTTTTAGGTCTCATGAAGAAATTCATGAATGTACGAAGCATGGGCTTGTTGTCAGTGCAAAAATTAAGAAAATCGAAGTAGTTTAGTTAAAAAAATTGATTCATGATTCATAATTGTTTGTATAAAACACAAATCGAAAACGGACTCATTGCTCTTATAATTCTTGTGAAATTAATCTTAGCCTCTTCGTTTAACTTACAGGCACGCAATTATGCAATACGTGTCGCATTCTTTGAGATCTTGCTCGTTTATAGCAAAAAGGAGGATTTATGTATCTAATCTAAAAGACCCTACAGTGTCACGGCCATTGATGTAATGGGTCACCTCATGTTCTTAACCAGTTTTTTGCAATTTACTTACGTCATCGCATCAACGAAGATAACAGCGTAAGTTCTTTTAATTGAACTTGTTCATGCTAAATGATTCGGCGGGGCAAATTATCTTTGCTAAAATCTACTTTGGTATGGGAGTAAGTCAATGAAAGTTAGGCAACTGAGCAGCTATTTTATCTCCCTTTCCTTCAATTGAGCGGTTCTATGTACGAGCAAAGCAGCAAGTCACTTTCAATTGAGGCCTTTGGAACCATACGTACCAAGCGCCGCTTTTCAAAAACATCAGAAAACGGAATCAAACTTTGGCGACTTGGAAACCATCGGATCTCAGTAGCTAATGGAGGTTTTCGACCATTTTGTAGAAATCTCCCTGGACCTACAACTCAGTCCAGACAAAGGAAAATTTGAGGACGACTGCGGTATCCATAACTCATTTTCGCTAGATGAATTTGGCGCTTGGTACCGTATGATTCCAGGAGCCTCACATTTTCGCTAGATGCATTTGGCGCTTGGTACCGTATGATTCCAGGAGCCTCACATTTTCGCTAGATGCATTTGACGCTTGGTACCGTATGATTCCAGGAGCCTCACATTTTCGCTAGATGTATTTGGCGCTTGGTACCGTATTACGGTACACCTACGATTTACTTGGGACCTCAATTATCGTCACTTCGAGTGACAAGACAGAACTCAAAAGCTCGCATGTTACTCGGGAATCAATTACCGCAACTGACGCCTCCTGATCTCACGCGTGTGCCACTCGATCAGCAGGTGGAGGAAGGAGCGACGGCGACAGAATTTAAAATGACTCAACTTTTCTTCGATGTACTGTGAGGTTACCGATAATCTAATTCAGGGATCCTAGTTTAGTTATCTCCGAAGGTGGAACATTTCATCGTTTCATCATTATGCATAGTGATGCACTACTCCAAAAAAAAAATGTACAAAACAATTTCGGAACTCTACTCTATGAATACTTTTATGAACCTCACGTTGAGAAAATTAGAATTTCTAGTCAGCAGACATAATGTGGTTTTGTATGAATTTTAAAATGAATCCCTCACGCAAACAATGTGAATGTCAGTGTATGATAACGCTGTAAGCCTCGGAGTAGACTCCGATTTGGTCAGTAATTTACTCAAAGAAATGAAACTCTCCACTAAGATTAAGTTTTAAACCTTCATGCATGACATTACGCCTCTGCCGAGCGTAAGACCTTGACGTGAATTACTTTTTATTTTTAAGTCATTCAAATTCAGAGTTATTTGCTGCGCTAAGCAATAAAATTCTACTGTATGGGATTGAAAATGCACATCTGGGCTGATCATAAAATGCCTTCAAAATCAAGGCCTTTCTAAATGCAAAATTTCTGACAGAGAAATAATGTTTTTTTTTGTATTTTCCATTTTAAATTTTATTAACATGCATACCTCATATCAGTGCCCCTGATACTTTAACATCGCAGATATGTTTCACGCGCGATTTTTTCCTCCGATGAAGTAGAAGTACATGGGCGTCAGTCATTTTCGTAGTCGGGAATAAATTGAATTAAGATAAGGTCTTTGGTCATGTCTCTTTGCGGTATACGGTTAAGCGCATACTTCTCACACGTGCTTCTGCCATACGATGGGGTTAATAAAACATTTTTACCATGCCTTGTAATCTAATATAAGATTTCATGCATAAATAGCTTTATAAAAACTTCAGTACACAGAGCACGAGAGTGGCTCTAGGGCAGTGTTATTTACTAATTTTTGCTAGAGAGCCACTTCGGTTAAACGCATTGATTGAGAAAGCCGCAGCTTCAAGTTAGTGTATATTATATTATACTGCACGTTAGTGTCTTTTATATAAATTATATATTAATTAATTCATTCATAGATTTTTTGAGAGACTCGCAATGAATACCACTGCTCTAGAGTGACACTCGCCCACTGGTGTGGTAAACATGATTTTATTTTTACTTAGCTAGCGCTAGCAAATTCACGAACCGATGCCGGTTCGATGACCAGAGCATCGGCATTCTGTACTTTGGCTCTGTAACCTCGAAATGTCTCGTTTTAAAGTCAGAGAGGCGTCGTCTTATGCATTAAGATGAATTGTAATATTCTATCATTTTCCAGTGCTATTTGTTATTCATAGCACTCAAGCTTATTACTTTGAGGAACGGTTTGCTTCTGAACTATTCTTCTCTTTTGAGCCAAATATCAAATAAATAAATATCTGTCACACAAAGTACGTATTATGCTGATTTGAATTCCAATTACAAAATGTAGAATTCTAAGCACTTTAACATGTTTTAAAAAGTTTCGAAGAAGTTTTCAAAATTTTTTTTTTCAGAATTAGTAGTTTTCGTGTTCATGAGCATTTTCTATTTTTCATTGCTAATTTACATAATCGTTAAAGTGGATTTCGGTCTTTCAGGCTTACTGTGCGACGCATGAACAATTTTGGAACTCTCACTTAATGCCCTGAGCGAACGTTTTTCATTTTTTATGCTTAATTTTATTCGAACACGTTTTTAATTCTTAGTTTTCATTTCAGTTTCTCACTCTTTCTTTCATTGTCCAACTTTTTCTTAATCTTTTTCAACCTGCACATAGTTCATCCTTTTTCAGTTTTTCATGTTTTTCCTCGGTCTACGTTCTTCCTGTGTAATTTTTTTTTACATGGATTTATGGTTCGTCCTTCCTTATTTCCTTCTTCTTCTTTGATCAGCGGAAATATCGTTTTTTCCAACATGGATTTACCTTTCATACTCCCTCATTACTTCTTCTTTGATCAGCGGAAATATCGGCGGCAGGTTTAGGTAGAAAGCTGCCAGCACTCACTAACTAGACATCGAATGCGGAGTGTCTATGACTGCAGAGCCGTTTACATGTGGGCATTTGGTGATAGCAAAACATCAGATAACTCATTTCGGACCTTTTCAAGAACAGCCCCGCCACTAATGCAACACACAAGTTCACCCCCTTGTAACTTTCGAAATAATGCATCTATCGACTTCAAATTACTCTCAAACGAAAGAATGTTTTAATCTTTCGTTTGAGAGTAATTTGAAGTCGATAGGTGCATTATTTCAAAAGTTACAAGTGGGTGAACTTGTGTGTTGCATTAGCGGCGGGCCTATCTGGAAAACATCCCTCATTTCTCCCTAGGGCAAAAATAATATGCGATTATTTAAAACCTCTGAATAAAAATGGATCAGGATTTGGACGTCATGATACATTTATGTTTGATTGTTTCGAAGTTTCAAAAACAATGTTTGATTATTGTTTCAAAGTTTCCAAAACACTGATCGGTTATTGTTTCAAAAACACAATGTTGTTGAAAATCACACACTTCTTTTGCCTTGTAAAGGAAAGTATTTAAACGTAGAATTCTTTGCTCTTAGGGTCTCGGCCTGACTTAATAGCGTTGCCCAAGTCGGACTTCGAGCTTAGTAGTACAAAACATCGAACTTGTGCACAGCTTTGTGAACTTCGGATAAAATTCCACATCGTTAAAAAGTTTTTAGGAAAACTATGGACAAAAACCTGAGAGAACGAGAATAACTTCCGGCGATTTTGGAGGCCGTCCCGGCCATTGATCTTTTTTTATTTCGCTGCAATTTTGTTCTGTGACTCATATGGATGCACGGGGTGCGGTCTTTGCAGAGCAAGTGCTCTCATTAAATGGGAAATTTTCGAATGAACAAAGAATAAATGGACAAAATTAAAGTAAATTTGTACCGTGACAGACACGCACAAAGCCGTCGTGAAAGTTGGCCTGAGAAAATAATATATTAAGGAAGTTCGACGTTAACGAGTCCTGCGTTATTCGGCACCCGGCTATACACGCATTCCTTCTCTGATAGTTGTTTTTAGTGAAGGACGGAGAACTTTTGGAATAACGGAGATACACTCATCTATTTGCTCACGGTCAATGGATAGATGAGTGTGTCGTAGACATTGCTAATTCAAACAATAGTTAAACACGGCAGAGTACGAGCTGAAATTTTTTTAACTAATGCGAAAGAACAAGTCATTTGTAGAGGTGTTTCAATTAATGTCACCAGTCAGATTAAATTTTAAAATTATACGCGAGTAGCGAGAGTAATGTAAGACTTATAAAAGACTCAAGACACATGTGCATTTGTTCACTTGTCTACGTTTCATTGTACCTGAACAAAGAACATCTAGAACCCAAGTCATCATCCTAATTTTCCCGAGCACAGCAGTCTCAGTCGGAGCAGAATTCAGCTGGCCGAAACGACGCAAGAGTCCTAGATGCTCGAGGTAGGTTCCATAATCGCTTTTCATAATCTCGCTCGTAGGAAATAAATAATCCGCGGTGTAGATTCAAGACTCCCATTGCCGGGAATCCCTGGATCCAATAAGTCAGAATCCTACAATCCAGGATTGCCGGATTCGGCGGCCAAAATAGCCCTTGCCAGAATTCCAGGATTGAACTGACCTCTTTGCTCAGATACGAGAGAGCTGTCCGAACCTTCCTCCACATTTCACGCCGCAGGATCCGCGGGTGTAATTCCGACCTACAATTCTCGAGGAGAGCGGAAGATCAGTTCAGGAGCCTCCGCAGTTACGGCCGCAGAAGTCGAGGGTTCCTGCAGCCAAGATTTATCTAATAACGGCATTCGCAGGCCTTGCGATCTCCAGCACAGCAGTGGCCTCCTCTTCTGCTGCCGTGCCCTCCCGAGGCAGCTCTCGGCCTCGCTGCCTTTTAGACACTTTTCTGGGCTCGTGATCTGTGGCTCTCTAATCTCCAGTTCCCGGCTTCCAGAGTGATTGTTTTTTCGCAGCCTTTTTCTCGGATTTTCGGATGTGTGTAAATGACGGAGTTTCAAACTTGCCGTGATTTTCGACTTGTTCTGATTTTTGACTCTCTGATGTAAGTTTTATCCAGCGTTTTAACTTTGCCTTTTCTTTAGCCCATCTCTTGTTGCTTTTTTCAAGCGTTTGCATTTTTTCGTTTCTTCATCACTTCAAGTGAAGTGTTCAGAAATGTGTCTGGATGATCTCTGACTCATCAGGATAGCTGATTCTTCTGTTCCTTTTGCGTACCTTGATTTAAAATAAGAGCTAAAGTATGTTCAAGTTGTATTTATTTTTTGGGAACGATACGTTCCTTTATGGCTACTGCAGGGCAAATGGTACGGATCGATAGGTTCCTTTATACTAATTAAACAATGACTCTACTCAAAAACATTAAAGTGACGTGAAACATAAATGACCTGAGAAGTTCTGGGTCCAAAATATACTCATTTATTGCATTAAAATGAAGTTACCTAATTTCGAGCTGAAGTAATAATGTGATGACGAATAGGCTAATGAATTTGTATGCAACGGCTGGTTCAGCAGTCCCTTCCAATGCAAAAAGTTTAGATTGAAAAAGTTCGCGCTGCTAGTTATCATTTACATTGATTTCACAACTTCATTGAGCTTTTTGTTTTAGCAAGGAACAGAATAATTCATGCCTCCTAGGGCATTGTTTCTGAATGTTTTGCCTTTTGGCTTTCATTTCATGAAATTTATTCTCGACAAGATTGCTGCCTTAGAATCCTTGCTTCGTAACTGGTCTTATATAGAATAGGTAAAGAGGGCCCTTTAGCAGGAATGGTTGAGTTTTCTCATAATTTTCTTTGCAGATCTTTCTAAATTTCTGTTCTTTTTTGTGTGTATTTCAATGAAGGTTAGTTAACGATTTTAAGTTTTTTTATAACGTAGGTAAAAGTTGTGTTTTCATTTTTATCCGATGTTTTATTATAGGTAAAAGTTATATTTTCATGTTCATTACGTATATATTCACTATTGAATTTTCATTTTAAGTAATAAATCGACGGATTATGATTAGTTAATTAAGAACGATGAGTGCATTTGCAAATGATTTACGATCACGTTTAACATATACATTTAATTTTCCATACGGAAATTTTACACGAAACTACGAACAGCAAACGAACTTAGTAAATGAACAAATGAAATCGAATGAACTTGCAGGACTGGTGAGTACTCTTTTGGGAGTAATGAGTAACAACGATCCCACACTTTATTGACCGTAGAGTGATTATCATGATACAATACTTCAATGGTGAAATAAATGGTATTAAAGATTCAGTGTCGTATTTGCAATACATTCTGTTTTTAATTTACAATACTCTAGTGGTAGTTTATTGTGTAACTATTGTTTCCTCACACCCAAGATGCTGTTAATGTATTTTAAATGTGTTTATTCTTCAAAAGTATATTATTTTTTACTTTTATATACTGTATTATTTACTGTAATTTAGTTTTCTTTTATACTGTAATGCACTTGATGCTCGTAAGACTGCCTATCAATTATTGTATCTTCATGTTCGATATAGTGTAGATTAAGAGTTGTATCATTGATACTCAATGTGCTACGGATAACGGATGGTATCTTTGATTCTCAATGTATTGTCAATAAAGTTTCATAGCCTTGCTACCCAATATACTGCCAGTAGAGCATTGTAAATTTAATACGGAATGTATTGGAAATACGATATTGTCTCTTTGATACCACATATTTTACAAATGAAGTATTGTATGTATCTCGATACTCAATCTCCGGTCAATAAAGTATTGCATTTTTGTTACTCAAAACGTTCAAACTTACTTTGAAGTTATTTCAATGATGTTCCAGTAACATCCCAATTAAGCATCTGTTTTTTTTAAAGCTCAATACTCAATTGGGTTATTGATGGAAGATCATTTTAAATAACTTCAAAATAAGAACAGCAATCTGTCCACCAGAAATCGACGCGGGATTTGTTTAAGTAATTCCATCTCGGACCAAGGCAAGCCTGCGGGCGTCAACAAGACACTTGCGAGAGCAGCTCGAGTTTCAGCTGAGACGAGAGATTGCGGCCGACCCATTTGACGGATTTGCATGCTGACTCTGCCGGCAAATTGAACACGCTGTACCGCTCCGGCTTTGGACCAACCTACTCTGCTTCTGGAGGAGCTTCCGCCTCCCCGCAGCGCCTTGGAGGCTTGCTCTGGTGCTGTTAGAAGACCGATGTTGTCCGTGCGGTAAAAGTTGCCAATGATCCAGAACAATGTGTGATACTGCTAGCATCAGAGATGTGGAGTTCCAATACCGATATTGTCGGTATTTAAGTGTTTTTATTTTATGTGTTTTTTTACCCTTTCCATTATTCCGGCAACACTCATACGAATGCGAAATCTTCGTTGAAGCGAAAATGAAATTCAATTGGAATTTCAATCAAGAATCGCGATTTTATCGTGGATCGAAGTATTCTCAGTTGAAATCACATCTATTGCAGCTGCCAAACATGGGGTGATAACGACAGAGCATAAAACTTAAATCAATTTTATTCCCGATTGGTAAAATAAGTAACATTGCAGTAACAAAAAGTAACATTCATCTTTTCGTCACATGTGAACGATACGAAATACAGCTTAACGTTTTAAGAAATACATTCAACTGTCATCAAGTTCCTGTATAGAAATTGAGGTATACGTTGCCGGTAACTAAGCGTGTGCGACAATTGCCGAATGAAGCAGCCGTGTCCCCTTACATGTGCGTGATGTAACAGACTTGAAAAGACTATTTCTTAATGAACAATTTGAAAAAAAAAAATGCTTGTGGAAAGTACGTATTTCCTGGTCTAAAATTCTACTGTTATCTCACTCCAGACTAGTCCGCTTTCAAGCCAAAATTTCCCAATGTGACCAAAATCTTAAATTGCCAAAATTTTGATGCCCAGGAGATGTTTTTTCAAGCGATTTAATTCGTATTAGCAGTAGAGCTAGCAGCGTAAGTTTTTTAAGTAGACTTGACCCCGCTATGTCTTACAGTGCATAATGTTTATTTCAGTGCATAATGTTGTTTATTTCGGTACGCACAGGGTGGGCCAGAAGTAACTGACAGTTTTAATTTGATAATAAAAGGAAAACTGTGTCTCGTTTGAAAGAATAACAGTTCTATGATTTATTTCGGTATCCTATTTACTCAACTAGCAACTTAAAATGGGTCAGTTACTTCTGGCCCACTCTGTACATTTAGAAGAACTTACGCTGCCCAACTGTACCGCTAAGACGATGTTAGTTATTTGAAAATCTCGCCCTCGTACTCCAGTGAATCTCCCCGTGCGTGTCTCAGTCTTCCATGAAACAATTCTCGAATGGACTTACAACGCCAGTTCAAAAAACCGCCCTGAAAAACGCTCGGTCTCGTACAAATCTCGCAAAGACGTGTTGCTTCTCATTGGCTCCGTTACTTCGGGGTATTTTTGGTATTACTTGCCGTATTTTTTGGCCCCAAATTCGACCATCAGTTAGAGTTAGGGCAAGTTACTAACTCCATCTGCCAGATCGGCAAGAAAATGCTCTCGGATATCGAAAGATTGGTCCGAAGATAAATTTGTTGGTTTCGAACTTTGTGTTGAGTCTCAATAGATCGAAACCTATTGGCAGTACAAAAAGAAATCTTGATTAAATGAAAACAAGTGGCCCGGATCAAAGAAAACCTCAGAGGAAGAGAACAGGAGTGTTCTGAGAGTCTTTACTTTAGAAGAGATGAAATTTGGCCGAGAAGCGTCGCACATCTTGTAGAATTCTTAGTAATTCTTGTTGAATTCTTAGCAATTCTTGTTGAATTTAATAGAACTGTAACACTTTATGTATTTCTTATAGTTCACATGTGACGAAAAGACAATGAAGTACAGGCGTGAGCGTTAGTGTGCGCTTGTGATTCTGCATTGTAACTTTTTTTAACCGAATTTCATGTGAAACAAAATTAATTGATGTTTCATGTTTTGTCGTAATCACCACATGAAAATCAAGAGAGATTATTCACCTCTTCCCTATTGTTTGTTCCTGCATTCTGTGCGAAGTCTTTTTTCTGACCTTTCTTCTTTTCACTTTCATGGAGGTTGAACTTTTCTTGCGTGGCGACTCTCTAACTACGATAACTATACTCTAACTCGTTTGTGGCGACTCTCTAACTAAGGTAACTATACTCTAACTCGTGCGTGGCGACTCTCTAACTACGGTTACTATACTCTAACTCGTGCGTGGTGACTCTCTAACTACGGTAACCATACTCTAACTTGTGCGTGGCGACTCTCTGTGTTGTTCCTCTGAGTTACTCCTATGTTGTTACTCTGAGTTACTCGTATGAGTAACGTGAGTTAGTCTTATGGTCTTTACCGGACTATGATTCAAGAGGGAAAAATATGCACCCATCAAGAGCGGGCTAAGTACAGGTACGGAATCAGGTATCTAAGATACTTCGCTTCGTCCTCTTTAATGTAGCCTATTTTACTCATCGGGTCTGCAGCTATTCATCAAACATAATGTTGACCGTATTTTGAATGGTTAAGGTGATGGTTACCAAAGTCATAACATGTACAAGGAGTTAGAAACCGATTTAATACATTTGAGGTTGGCTATTTTATTGTTGAAGAATACATACATAAATATATTCAAAACAAGTCGTCAATGTATGGGGAAATGTGTGACGTAAGGGTAGTTTTCATTCGATGATCCATTTCTTTTTGATGCAGTTGACTTTCCTTTTTTGGGCCAATTCTGATTCAGTTCAGCGTTTTTCACAGGCACGAGGCAAACCATTCCGTGGTCTTCATTTGTATGTATCATATGATGTACGAGATTTTTGTCAGCGAGGCATGACGGGCATTTCCCTCGAGACCGAGATGCAAGAGCCAGAAAGTTGTACTTCCCTCTCCCTGCTTCCGCCCTCAAACAGACAATCCTGAGGCAATTTTCCATCGCAAGAACAAAGGGCAATCGCTTTAGAGCCGAGACTGCAATTCACTTTGGCCTGAGAGAAAGAGCTAGAGTGAGAGAGAGAGAGAGGGAGAAAGAATGAGGGAGAGAGGGAGAACACCCCCGCTCGTAGATGCAAAATACGAGCGTATTTCATAAGGTAAAATGACAAGGCTTTGTCCGTAGCAGCGCTTCGTTATATTGCCGTCTCCTTGTCCTATGAATTGCCTCAGTAAATAGAGCGTTAGTAGCTCGAGTTTGATGCTCTTTGCTAATTAGCAACGAGGGAGAAGCTGTGTAGTCGCTCAGTGCCCTCCTGTTTGCTGATGAGGACCCTTGCACTTTTGTGCTCATGCAGCCCCTGCGTCAGGCCTGCTAATAACAAAATGAAGCTTTGCTTTGAAGGCGTGCTCTTCTGAATTCCTTTTGTGTGTTTACGATGAAAGAAGGCGAAGCCGCGTTTCAGGCATGTAATTTTTTTAGCTTTCTCAATGAACTGTCGACAGCTGGCCTGTTAAATTGGTTTACGCTGCTCACCTCACGCACCTGGCTATCGAAACTGACGACTAAGAGCAACAGTTTTAAATTTAGCTCTCGCTGGAATTTGCGACTGGAAACTAGAATTAGGAAAGCGTAATAAAAGCTTTAACTTCCCATAACGTAAATATACTTTCAACACTAATTTGAAATATGAAAGTACTGTCTCTTCTTGAGGCGGGCTTATGGTGTAATGGAAAAAGATTGAATATAAACAATAAATTGTGTGATGAATTTCAACAGCCGTGGATCTCATTTTAAGGAGAAACCTAACGTAAAGATCCCTGTATCAAAGTAGGCGTGGGAATAATTGTCACTCGCACAATTATTTAACAGCGGAAGATTATTATTCCGCAGCGGAGCCAATTACGTAAGTACATGCCTTCCTAAGGAAAAGTTTACCAACGGCGATTTCAATTTTTCCCCTCTACAAGAGTCAAGGAAATCAGCCGTGTTAGTTCATAATTGACAAAAATCAAACAGGAATTACGATGCATGCTCGAACCCAGTATGCAATTGAAAATGCTTGCATAACAGACACTAAACAAATTTTTGAGGTGTAATTTGATGGTAAATCAACAATTTCCATTTTCACTTTGACCACATCCCTAAATTCAACATTATCATTCTTCACTTCGACCACATCCCTAAATTCAGCAATATTGCTGCTTTAAAATCCTTCACTTCGACCACATCCCTAAATTCAACAATATTGCTGCTTTAGAATCCTTCACTTCGACCACATCCCTAAATTCAACAATATTGCTGCTTTAGAATCCTTCACTTCGACCACATCCCTAAATTCAACAATATTGCTGCTTTAGAATCCTTCACTTCGACCACATTCCTAAATTCAACAATACTGCTGCTTTAGAATCCTTCACTTCGACCACATCCCTAAACTCAACAATACTGCTGCTTTAGAATCCTTCACTTCGACCACATCCCTAAATTCAACAATACTGCTGCTTTAGAATCCTTCACTTCGACCACATCCCTAAATTCAACAATACTGCTGCTTTAGAATCCTTCATTTCGACCACATCCCTAAATTCAACAGTTCTGCTGTGCTTACAAAAAGTTCTAAATTTTGCCTGCAAAATGTACTGCTGGCTAAGTCCATGAAGGCGCTTGTTTCTAATGCGATGTAATAGAGGACTAATTTTGGTGCACAAAATACCTCATCAGGACAGTTGTTCTCAACGTTATTCGAAGGTCTCAATGTTGAGCGAGGCTCTCCTAGTTCACCGTTGTTCTCAATGTTGAGCGAGGATCTCCTAGTTCACCGTTGTTCTCAATATTGAGCGAGGCTCTCCTAGTTCACCGTTGTTCTCAATATTGAGCGAGGCTCTCCTAGTTCACCGTTGTTCTCAATGTTGAGCGAGGCTCTCCTAGTTCACCGTTGTTCTCAATATTGAGCGAGGCTCTCCTAGTTCACCGTTGTTCTCAATGTTGAGCGAGGCTCTCCTAGTTCACCGTTGGTCTCAATATTGAGCGAGGCTCTCCTAGGTCCCACGATTATCGTGAATCTTCGCATAAATCAATTATAGTACCTGAGATGGGTTGAGACAGTTTTGCACCCGATGAGGCGCTCGATGAAGTTAAAGTGTAAACATCATTTAGCGTGTTCTACATCGGTAACTGCTCCCTTGGTGTTGCTCGTCCTCTTTCATTGCCAGGCACGATACCTCTGATAGTAATTAATAAGCAATGTGCTGGTGAAAAAATAACATTATGCCTTCTTAGTTTGCCTCACAAGCTGAAATTCGTGAAAGACTTGGACATAATATTATAGGAACAGTCGTGTACAAAGAAATAGTTCTGATGGCATGCCTGATATGTTTAACATCGGACACATAAGTGACCGGCAATGAAGCAGAAAGAACTTCATATGAATGATGGTGATTGTGCCCAATATGATTTCAGGTATCACTTTAACCTGCTCTCGTTACATACGTGCATTAAATCCTGAGTTTCTTTTGTCACTTGCCATGAAATGACAAGCTTGCAATTAAAATGAATCACTATGAAGGCGTGAGTTTTCGTTTAACTTACCAACGCTATTCGTGTTTTTTCAAGATTGAGGAAATAATAATTTGAGCATATTTCTCCCACTTGACATCAAAATCAAGGTTCTACTCGATTGCGATGTGTTTGTTCCTAGAATTACCGATCAAGTGGAAAGCAGACAAATTTTAATTTTTAATGCAGAGGCAGTTCTTTGATCTGCGCCTGTAGTTGTTGATAAAAATTTTTAGAAAAAATTGAAAGCTGGAATAGTTTAAAACTCAGAGAAGTCAATTAGTAAACATGCTTTCAAAAGGGAAAGTTTACGAAGGGCGACTTTCATTTTTCCCTTCTACAAGAGTCAAGAAAGTTAGCCGTGTTAGTTCATAGTTGACTAGAATCTAATAAAATTGAGATACATGCTAGAACCCATTAAATGAAAGTGGTTGTTTAACAGACACTAAAAAAAATCGTCCACGAGACGGGGTATTTAATTGCACTTGTCAAATGGTAGTTACTCAGGCACTGAAAAAATGTAATTATTTTTTAATCAGAATGGTGCTGACCGTTGCTGCATTAGAATAAAACTAGTTAGAAGTTTGAATTCTGGTTCACCTTTTAAAAAACAGACGATGATCTAATTCGGTCCCACACTTTAGGCCGCCGTCACACGGAGACCAAATGGTAACGTTTCGTGACAATCGTCTACAGTCAGTCAGTACCATTCGGTCTGTCTAACGCTGCGAAACCGTCAGATTTCAGCCTTAGTTTGGGACCAGTAATGCCATGATTTCAGGTTCAGAAATCTCGGTATGAGTAAACTGGTCCCAACTGAGGCTGAAATCTGACGGTTTTGTGGCGTTGGACAGACCGAGTGGTACTGACTGAATGTAGATTGTGACGAAACGTTACCATTTGGTCTCCGTGTGACGGCGGCCGTAGAATGAGAAATTGTATCCCTGGTGAGCTAATGAAAGGTAAGTTTGATTGATAAGTTTACCAAAAGTCGGCTCCTAGTTGAAACATGTTGATGGAATTCATCACACGCATGAAGGAAACGTTTCATGGACGTATTGCCCAAGGAACCGATGTAGCCCCTCAATGTATTCATGATCCGAATGCATATTTAGGAGCATATTATTTGATCTAAATCATGCGTAAGCTGAGTTCTTATGCCTGCAGATCGATGGGACGAGGCTAGATTCATTAAATAAGGCTAGTGTAAACGACATGCAAAGGTTCGGATTTAAATGTTGGCCAATTCGTGTAGGACGCGTCATAAATATTGAAGGTTTTTGCATTTAGTTACGAATAAAAAACTAAAAAATTTCATGCTCTAATTCAATATCGCTATTTATTTCAACACGTATATATGATACTACTGTAAATATCTTGAAACCGCCATCTATTTCCACACGTGTATGTGATACTACTGTAATTCGATTAAATAATAACTTAATACCGCTTTCTATTTCTACACGTATCTGTGATACTACTGTAATTCAATTAAACAATAACTTAATACCGCTTTCTATTTCTTCCCGTATCTGTGATACTACTGTAATCCAACAAGTAAATTCACTTGTTTTTCCTTAGCTCATTATTTAATTACTACGCTCAGGAAAATCATTTCCACCAGCTCTGTGAAGAGCATTTGGATGCTCATTAGCAGAGCAGCATTGCGACATAATCCTGCAGCTCCTGCCACTGCGGTGTCTAGCCCACGCTGCTGAAGTAATTTGTCATGATGAAACATCCTGCTTTTGGTACCAGGTATCTTGTCCAGAAAGACTTAGAAGCGTTTAAAGAATAGAATGGAACATGTTGACAAGAACGAGCCGAGCGGTACGTTCGAGTTCGCTGCCAAAATTAGAGGCTATCATAAGCCATTGACACTCGGGTTCCAGTTTAGGACTAAAGGAGTAATGCAAGTCGCACTCACCGTTGTTAATCTACACGAACAGGCTTTCTAATGTTCGTTATAATACTAGGTTACTCATGTTTCATGAAAGTCAAGTCCCATGAAATGACATATCCTTCATTCACGTTCTCGGTAATATAGAGCCGTTAGGAAGAAGGTCCCAAGTTATTCTGCCCAATTTTGTCCAGTCTATTTAACACTTTCCCATCCATCGTAAGTAGAGACGTTCACTCGTATGATTGCTGCACTAGGAAAGGGTTTGCATGCAATTAAACCCTCATCATGCACCATAAAAGAGAGTTGTAATTATTTTTAACCAGGCGGATTCAGGCATGTTGAATTGGGAAGAAGAATGTAATAGAATAAACGCATCGATTCACTCAATACTGATAACATTTCAGTATCAAGGTTCAGAATGGGTTTTCTTAAACAGTATGTCCCACAAAAACTCGAACCGAGCATTTATTTTCCCGTATCAGTAATACCATCACAATCAGTATAGCCTTTTCTATAGGTTGATTTTGAAGGATAATTTTGCTAGAAATTAAATATTTATGGTGTTCTTCTGATGGTACTACTGTTACGGGAAGATTAAGACTCGGTTAGGGTTTTTGTGGGACACACTGTACATCCTCGTTATAAATAAAAATAACCTTCTATGCTATTCGTCAAATTAACTCATACATTTTCTTTGGCACAACTTTATTGGAAAATCAAGTATCCAGATTTAGAACTAGTTTCCCCGAATGTCGGGTTAAACAAGAGAGCTTGAAATCCGAAACCATATCGTAGGAATAAGACAGCAACCACGAGCAAAGCAGCGGATTGTAGAGCTGCGCTATGGTTCTCTGGCTTGAATGAAGTGTACGCACTCGATTTGGAAGAGATTATGTCAGTTGATGAATTGCGACCTTAGGTCGAGATACATGGCGTCTATTAATGTGGTGATTTTGTTAACTGATACATTAATTTAATGCACAGAGATTTTGATTTTCGTGTGATGTTTTCTGTTTGCTAAAATGTTTGGCCTGGGCTGATCTTAACTGCTTAGGAATGCATAGTACAAATATACATCCTCCGTATGGGTTATCATCGTGTATATTAATTACCCTTCACTTCCTGTGGCACACGAAGCCTTTGTACTTGACGACAGTTTGAAGACATCAAACGTATCGATTGATTTGCACCACAGCCGTATTTGATCTTTTTCTTTCTGAAAGAAAGAGCTCATTACTGACTCATGAAACGAAGACTATTCTTACGAGATCGATGCATCATCGTTGTGCCATCGGCTGGCACGGACAACTCTAGTACAGGTCACACAGCGACATACAAACTACAGGGTGGCGCATAAGTAACGCACCCTTTTAAAAAATTAGTAATAAATAAACTATGAAAGGTATAATGATAGGGTTAATTGCAAACGATAGAAGAACTCTTATTGTTTATTTACATGTCGTATCCTGTCTACAGACACCCAGTCTATTTTGCGGTAATAAATCTTTAAAATTCACATTAGCACCTTCAAAAAAGGTGCGTTACTTATGCGCCACCCTGTACAATAATCGAAACCGGCCTCCGTTGCCGTTAGGAAATATCGGCTGCTGCTAAAAATGTTACGGATCGACGAGCGGGGTCACGAAGTTCACTGCAGTAATGGGTTCCTCTGTAGGAGGTAATTTCTAAATAACCGCTAGGAATTAAATAATAACATTAATTGCTGCCTAAGGTATTCACAACTGGAGGTCACCTCAACAACTGGAGGTCACCTCTTTTTTTATGCAAACTGAACGTCAATGCAAACTGAACGTCAATCAAAACAAGACTTTGTCTTGTTTTGATCGTCTTGTAGGAGCGAATTTCAAAGCGTATTTTCCCAGAGCGCTAAACAGAAACAAGCTATTTTGACCAATTTGCTCCCTCCTTCTCATTTCCATGGCGTGTAATTCGTTCCTGTCTAAATGCGAGCATTGTCTATCATCCTTGAGAGCTACGGCGTTTGAAGCCTCGTCTTTCCCAAGGCAAAGTCTTCATGTGGGCCTTAGGAGGCTGAGTTTCTTGGTGCGGCGCATTCGCCTGAAAGTTTCATTGTTTCAGAAAGAGACGAAGGCGATTTGCACTCGTGCATAAACAAAGAGTCATGTTTTTTGTAGGAGTTTCTCTTTCTGGACGGATGGAAATTTGGCCATTGGGCTTGGCTGAATTCTGGAGGATGAAGGGAAGGCTCGTGGGCTGATTTTGTATCACATCCTCCGGTGATAATTCCCTTAGCCGCATATTTGACGCTTGGCTTGCTGCAAGTAGCGTTGGTTTTGACGAATTTCATTAGCAGTTTTAATGTGGTATTGAAAGAACATTAGTATTTGAAATTTTTTGCGAGTGCTTCTCAAAAAAGCTGTAAAGAGCAACATGACTTTTTCAACATTTGTAAAATTCATTTGCAAAAAGTGTGTTAATCTTGGACAGGAGTTACATCACGTTGAATTTATTTTTGAGACCTTCGACACGCCTTTATTGAATATCTATCAAGAATTCTCAGTTACATTTGTGTATAATTTCTAAATAGAACTGGAGGTTAAGCTAAATTTGGAATGTTTCGAATACCTCCCTCAACTGTCCGCATAATTTGTCTTTGAAACCTTCGACTCGCCAGAATTTCAAGTGCTTTGAAAACGCTGTTGCCTCTGGTGTTATACCTTGCTTTGAGAGCTCTGTTTGGTCTAGCTTTAAAGTTCTCTTCAAAGTTTCAGCAGGTAGAGTTAGCTCTCATGTGCGTGCAAAGCGTGCATTATGGTCTCGGATCTGAACATTACACTTCCCTCATCGTGGATAGTCAGTGATCTAACTTAAAAAATGATGCAAAATTTAGTAAAATTTTTGGATTTCTTCTAGAAATAGTTTCGAGCAGTCGTTTCCTTTCAGTAGAAGGAATGATTTTATTTCAGATAGTTGATGCGTTGAAAATTTGGAAAAGAGTATTATGAATTATTGGAATGGTTAAAGTTAAGTAGCCAGATAATTCTTCAAGGAAAGGTTTCTAAATGATGGTTTTCTGCTGATTTGTTATTACACAAATGTTTTGCAAACGCTTCAAAATTAATTCAATGCATATGCATGTGTATATCTATCCACAGACACATCACCCTAGCCGAGAGGTTAAGAGTGTGCGTCCTTCATGGAATGGTGTCGGTAGTGCCGCCCGGTGATTCTCACCGTTGGGAAAAGGGAGAACTCAGCCCCAATTCCCCACAGTCGGAAATGGGTATCAGCTTGACCGGGGGTAACCGTCATTGCGTCCAGGTGTAAGTTATTAGGCATTTGAAAACGCAATGAACAAGATGATATGCATCAGGCTTTGTTAGAATAAAACATTCTTTATGTTGAAACATTCTTTCATACATAGGCATGAAAAATATTCCTTTTTTAACTTATGAAGGATTCTAGGTACATAAAATATTTCCTTTTGCTTTGAGCGACATTTTTCTTTCAGGCCTGTGACTTCGAATTTTCATCGCTTCTAGTATTTCATTTTTTGCCAGTAATAATTCCACAGCTTTAGACCCTTATCTAAACTAGGGTTTTATGTTCTTATTCATTCACCTTTTCATCTCTTAGTTAGGTGTTAAAAAAACTAGCGCAGAGTCAGGTCAGCTTCTACTGGGATTGCAGGGCAGGCATTTTTCTAACTGATGTCTTCAGATTTGACCGTTTTCTATAAAATTTGGGCAAAAAAATCTCTTAACATGCGGCAATTATGCTATGAGTAATTTTTGGTTTCAAAAAAGGAAAATTTTATTACGTAGGACGAAAAATGGTCGATCTAGCGACTCTGGATCTTGCGGTTGGAAGTGCATTCATCTTTGCCGGATTTTCGGCGTTCGTGGATTCTTCCTTGCCGCAGCCTCCTCAAACTTTCAGCGAGGCCTGCGGTGCCGTAACCGAGGCAGCCGCCTCAGCGACGTTTGCTTAGTTGCTCAGTAGAAAAAATCAACAGCGGGGCAGCTTCCTTGTTTTGAAGGGCAAAACGTTCACCCTTCGAAAAGTCTCAATTTATTCATTCTCATTTATAAGAGTCTCCGGTTTTCTTCGATAGATCGTTTCCGAGACTCCCGAAATATACTGTGAAGAGCGCCGTTGATTTATATGACCTCACATTCACGTTTCTTCGTAAATGAAAGCATTTCGAGTATCCAGGATTCCAGCTACGAAGGTACGTTTAGGTCAATTAATTTGAGTCTGAGTTTCTTAGCAAAATTCTCACGCGAAGCAAGAACGTTTGATTTAGGTCAATTAATTCGAGTCTGAGTTTCTTGGTTCGTTAGCGCGGCATGTGGAGATTGTAAGAACAGATCTGTTCCGTTCTGTGTTAGTGGGGGTGTGCTGTGATTGTGGGCCTTGTACAACTTCTTTATCTGATTGTGTGAGATGATGCTGAGCAAGAGAGTGGTTTCTTCATTGTTTTTCTGAAAGATGAGAAAATAAATAGAAATGCAAGCTATTCAGTTGCGTGGAATGTGTTGATTTGTTTGAGATAAGCACGATTGTAATAATAATTATTGCGAAAACAATAATTGGAGGGCAAATATGCAGAGTGGCCTAACCCACAAAACACAAAATTTCAAGACACTCAAGTTAGAGGCGTGGTGTTCATCGCAGGGTTGCCAAACTGGCTTTTCCTTGCTAAGTTACTAATTAGGAACTAATTAGGAACTAGGCCACTCTGCCTGAATGACATCCACGCCGCTATGAGGTGAAATTATCACTTTATCCGCTCTGCTAGTTTTGACCTCTGATTTGTGGGTTAGGCCACTCTGCATATTTGCCCTCCTATTGTAATCTTGTATTATTAGAAGATTCATGATGACATTCATTATTCTGTGAAAATTCATGATGACAAATTGACGATTATTCATGTCTATAATTAATAAGTGATGTGTGAAAGTTTTGATATGCCTCATCGCTTCGCAATCGGATGATGGAATTTTCAAAAATAAAGTTCTTAGATCCTATCAAAACATGATGGAATTTTTAAAGATAAAGATTTAGAGTTTATCAAAATGTTTTCAATTTTCAGCTGAACATTTTTTCATGGCAAGATTTCGATTATTTCAGCGAATATCGTTTCTAAACACAACACAAAATAGTTGATGGACACATGAGGAAATTCCATGCATTGTGGATGCAAGAGAGTGAAACTCCTCATATATTGCAATTGCCATAAAAGGACATCATTGATTAGAAATTTAAAAACGAGGAAAATTCCAAGGAACTTAATCACATTTAATTGGAAAGCGTTTCGAAGTCCCGCTCCATCATCGGTTTAGAAATACAAGTCATCATGTCTGCAACAAAATATAACAGAAAATATTGTAGACAGTCATTAAAAGAGACCACGAAAACAAAAATTAAAACATGCCGCAAAAATGAACTCGACAAAATTGCTCTCTAGTTACTATTTCTAATGGATATGAACTATCGGCATTGTTGAGGGCCGATTTTCGTTTAAAAATATGTAAAGACTCTAAAATCCTAAGTTCATACAAAGTTGAAGCTGACTCTTAGATTTTGCAGTCTTTAGAGGATTTCTTCACGTTGCATTTTTCTGCGTGATTACGTATTGCGGAGTGAGAGAGGTGCGCTAATTGGTTCCCAGTGCGGAAGCTTCGACCCCGATGCTCGACCACTCTGAGATAAAGATTGCGAGACGTCATGCCGACGTACGATGATGTGCATTGCATACAACTGTAAGAATAAATCAGAGGCCCGCATCTCCATCGGAAGCGCATCTCTACACAGGAAAAAAGAACCCGTTGTTGGATGAATAAACTGAGATATCATTGAATTACAGAGCCCACAGAAGCTATTTCTCTGAGTGTTGGGGGAGGATTTAGCTGCTAGTTTTGTGAAAGTCGGCCTCAAAAGTTGGTTAATTTTTTATGTAGAGCCCGTTTATAAATATTTTGTATTTTTCAATGCTCTCAAAATTTCATTCTTGCATCCAGGATACGTAAAATTTCCAGATTCGTCCTCCAAATCGAGTACTTCGAGTCCCGAAAACATTTTTGGAAATGAAAATGGAACGCTTGGATGGAAAATGTAGTACGTGAAAATTGAAAATCTTTTCGTGAAAATTAAACCGGGACGTTGGCTTTCCCCTGAACTAAGCTAAAATTCTCTGTGCATTAATTCGCCCTTTTTCATTTCAGGAAAGATTATATTTTTCGAAATCAAAAGCGCTAGCATTGCACAGTTACGTACTTGGTAACCCAGTGAGAGCTGTGGTAAAATCCGACTACATCCTTTGAAAAAAAGGACATGGTTTGAGCAATGAGTGATGAGTAAAAAATGAGTAATTATTTGGTAAAGTTTGAAGAGTCCGGCAAGAATGACGTGAATGCCAATTTTGTCATAATCAACGAAAGCTTTGCGAACTTCGTTTCCAACAACTTGTTCTAACAAAAAGCCCCACATTAAAAATAATTCGATAGACTTTCAAAGCGTTGCTCTAACAATTCAAAGTTTATATTCCTAGGAATGATTTTTTTTGCAATATGTAATAGGAAGCTTCATGTTAAGTTGACGCTACGAATCATACTTTGAATCGTTTTTTAAGTAGTCTAGAGTTTTTGCTTGGTTGCAGGTATAAGGTGACTGCAATAGCGAGTGAAATCCTTTCCACGAATAGTTTCTTCAGCAACATTCCAAATAATCGAAATTTCTTTAAAGCTTCTTGGGATTGATGAGGAAGGAGTAAATATTTAGCCTTACGTCCATGGTTTTCTATATCGTGTGATATTCAGATGTTCAATCTGAGTCCCAAACTGAGCTGCACTAGCCGACCAAACTTATTAAGTTCGTCATCCGTCATTTTCGATCACAGCTTCAATGCAAGGCCTGAGCCTGCCGCAAGCATTCATCAGGTGGATCACGGCTTGGATACTGGAGGCGTCAAAATCAGTCAAATGTGGGGACCAAAGCCCTGACCTCTCTCAGTACATTAAATTCACTTTCTGCAAGTCGAAATTTTTGGTGGTCGATCAAACTTAAAAGTCACTCAAGATTTTATCGACCAGAAGGCGCGAAAAGTCGTCACGGGGCAGAGATTGCATGCGACGCGTTTGCATTTGTTCCATCTTGCTAATACGAGGTAACGAAGATAGTTAAGATCGCCTGAAAGTATTAATTGCATATTGCATTTGACATTGTGTTGTTAGATGCAGAAAACCTAATATTTATCAAATACTTTGACCATCATCCATGTATCGGCTTGCTAAACACCCTGACGATGTGAGGCGTTTGACTTGGATGAGAAAACCTTCAAGTGACTGCCGCAAGTCTGCCTCATTAGCGAAGTTCTTCACGCCGGCAGTTGTCCAGGCGACGGAAAAGAACATAATCAGTCACACAAGGTCGAATGTGTACAGTGAAACCTACATTGTAACTTATCCATTGTGCCACCTTGTATTCTTGGCAGCCGCGGTGTGTACACACATGGTGCAATTAAACATGGTGTGTAGAATTTCTACGCTCGACGTTTATGTTTCAAAAAAGAGTCACCTCTTTTCTCAAACCAGGCAGTTGCAAAATTTGAATGGTATTTATAACTATTAACTCACTGTTCTTAAAATTATGGAGTCTTTTTAAATTTTAAGGTTATTTGAAAAAGTGCGAGGATTTCACGAGTTTCAACCGCCTCTGCAAGGTGTGTGATCTCGCACTGTCAAGAGCGTCTTAACAGGTTTGAAATCTTTGGCACTCAGCGCTGCATGTGGGGGGTGATACAAGTGTGATTCCTTTTGAGCTAAGTAAAATACATTCATGTTTCATTACTCAGTTTCGCCTCGTTATGAAGGAAGTGGGGCCGCCTTAGTAATTTTCTTGGCTGCAGGATAAACAAGTTTGCCGATAACATAAAAAATAAATGAAGCGAATGGTCGGTGGCGTAAAACTTTCTCTCATTTTGTTGGCACATCAAGCAGGCGGTAAACATTCCATACACTCTGTTCACCAGTAAGTAATTTGCACAATTTACATTTGACCGATCCACATAAGATGAAAAGCACATCACAATTAATTTACAGAGAGCGGTTCAAGTTTTTTGGCAAGTGCGAAATTAGTTTGAAAATCTTATCACAGCAAGTAGGTTTTTGCGGCATTTTTTTGCAGAATCATTTTATTAATGGACTGAAGTGAACAATATTCATGCTGTTGTTTTCCAAGCTCACGAGAACAGTTTAAACGGCGTTGCCCCATTGCAATAGGAAGTAGATTGTTATAGTGGTTTTGACGTTGAAAGAAAGCGTTCTCCTGTTCATTTGGTGTAGTAGAACCAACTAACCTGTAAAGTTCTTAATGTGCTCAGTATAGACATGGCTAATGCACTAAGTTATTAAATATGTACTTGTAATCCATAACGTGACCAGCAATAACTCGAACGAAGTTGAGTACATCTTGTAATCAGATTATACTTTTTCAGGATTATCGTTACTTTCAGTAGCAGTATGATCGATCAGTTTGATGGAGCTGAATTTGTTTGTATTTTTAGAATGAAAAACACACGTGGTGCAGTTTTGAAGTGATTTCGGCTAGGAAAACCAAATTTGTAATTGCTCGTTTGCTTGGTATTTCTAAAATGACAGTCTCGGATGCAAAGAGACGATGTAAGGCGCTTTGTCTCATCCCGGACGAGGAAGAAAGCGCGCTATTACGCGTTCAAAAATTATAAACCCATCAGAAGATGAGTTGTCTGAAATTCGAGGATCTCCTCGAAAACAATTATTCGTGAGACTGGAATACGTCGCACCAATGTGCAAAATGGAGCTCGGTCTTAACCCCCCTTTAACGTGGACATTCATTAACTCATATAAGCGTTTCAACAACCATCGTCATTTAACTGGCACTGGCATCGGGTTGTAACCGACCTCAGGATGAGGGAGAAACCGACACTCGACAGTGAACTTCAAGGGCACATTGAGGAACGAGTTAAAAAAAATTAATTAAATTGAGTTAATATATGAAGGAAGACCAAATAGTCCTCTGAGACGTTAAAGGGTCAAGCCCTACTCGCTACAACACCTACTACTTTCTTCTTCAACTTTGATCTTGTTTCATGAACTTCTTTCTCATCTTACTGTTTCTATGCCCTTTCTGCGTAGATTCCGCGTTCCTTTAACTCCATTCTAAATGGTGCCTATTTCCTTTCTCTCTTTGGATCTTATTTGTTGAGGATATGGAGACTTAAACTAACTAATAATCTAATCTAATCCTACTCGCTACGAAATGTGCAGGTTCTAATGAACGACAACAAGCGTGTACCACCAACAATTTCATCAAAACCAGCGTCGGCCCGCGGGTCAGCAATGAGAGGGCATCCTCTTCGAAGCTGTTCACAGTGAAACCAGCACAAAACCACAAAATGACAGGAGTTTATCCACTGAGCTTCCCGGCAGTTCTGCAATTATCGAACTCCGTAAAAATTCGCTCTCAGACATGGATTTTGCGCCAGCGGCAAAACACCTCTGGTTTTCGCCGATCAAGAAGTGTAAATCAAGAAGTGTAAATCAACCAAAACCAGTACCGCCGCGGCATTGTCGAGGCCGTAGAGCATTTGGCGGTTCCGCAGAATTTCAGCGATACAAAAAGAACGTTTCAGTAGGACTCAGCGCTGGCTCACGAGGCATAAACGACTTAGGTCTGATGCTAGACTCATTTCCCGAATTTCATCACGACTACGGATTGGCCGCCGTACTCGCCGGATCTCAATCCGATTTACCATTGCGTGAGGTAAATTTTAGAAGCCCCAAAAAAGTTTTGAGTAATTCTTTCGCCAAAAGACATGCGGACCACCACTGAGAATTTCGTCCCATGTTAGAAGTATAGTGCTGTCACAATGGGAAGGCACTCAGATGCTGTCTGAATTTGTTATTGCCTAATTGGTTAACTATTGTTACTTCCCTATACTGCTGTTATACTAGAGTTGTATGGTAAAATACGTTTATACGTGTTAATTGCTGTTGAAGAGTCCGGTCATTTTCTGAAAATGATCTTGTGATTAACCACACTAATTTTATGGAGGAATTTGGCTCGTTATTTTTTGAAAAGTTCACAGGAGAGTCTTGCAAACCTTTTGACCCCGGAAGAGACCAAGGTGGACACTCAAAACCGCACCAGTCTCCTAGCCTTAAACATATCTGAGAGTACATAGGTCAGGTAATCAGTGCTGGAAAGGTGGAATTCACAGTGGAATTCACATTTTTTAAAGAAAACGCTAGCTGTTTTGCGTCTAGTAACAAGTACTATCTTTAACGAGTAACAAGTATTATCTTTAACACGTTTGCTGCCGAGGGTTACTTGTACGCTCAATGTTTTCAATTTAAAAAAGAGTTTACCGCTATTCTCAAACCTGCAAGCTGCAATAATTTGTGTGGCATTCATAACCATTAACTAATTGTCCTTAAAAATATGGCGTGTTCTTAACTTTAAACTAAATAGCAAAAAGGGCAAGAATTTTACATGTTTCTACCGAATCGAATGAGATAAAATTAACTTTGATAATTTGATAAGAGATAATTAATTTTTTAGTCGGCTGCGAACGTATTGATTCAATGAATTCTTCACGAGTACAGACATACACAGAACAAAACATTGAGCAAAGCTATTTGGAAATTTGTAGAACGTCGACTGTTTGGTGAAAGCATCTCCTCGTCTCGTCGCAGCGCGCAACGTAGTGGTGGCGATTGCAGAAACATTAGTTGACCATCTGCCAATGTTCGAGTTGAGTGAGTAAACTCAGTTCTGAGTAAATCGCCATTATTTAATCAGCCTAAACAATTTGAACAATTTATTTACCACAAGCGATCCAGAATTAGATTTTTCTTAAGTCTAGTCCAATGGTCAAATTTGAGTATAGCTACTTGTGTTTATACTTGGAGAAACATGAATATCTGTTCGACTTGGAGAAACATGAATATCTAACCCCCATGCTAGGAGCCCCCGTGTTTGCTTAGAGCAGTCAATTCTGCGGGTATTTCCAGGACCGCTGATTCAAAGGTTATAACAGCTCACATAAACGTGGGAAAAGTGTCTTCAGGGAAGCAGAAAAGTGGGTAAAAGCCAAAGCTGGCCGCGAAAGGCGAGTGCTGAAACTGAAAACCGCCAGGAAAAAAGGAGGAAGCGTGTCTTCTCGAAACTGGATTTTATAATTCATTTTCGTTTCGATAAGGCAAACTACTGCCTGAAGGGAGAGAAATTACAGAACTTGCATGTGGCAACACTACGCCATTAGATCTGCTGTGAGCGATGTTGCTTCAGCGATAAAGAACCTTCACTTCCAGCTCCATTATGCCTTATTAAGCATGCTGTCTGACCCTGTCATTGTTCGCCATTTGCGTGCTCTACAACAACATTTTGCGCTTTTAGCCGTTGAGCCTTGTAGGAAAGAGTAGTTTTCGCTTTGACAGAAGACGACATTTATTCAAAATAGCACACAGACCTTGTGCCGATGAACAGAATAGGCTCTCACATTTTACGCTCGATTTCTGCCTCAGTCCACGTTTGATGAGTGAGTTTCGCAAATACAAATACTGAATTTCACACATGTACATGGTGGCGCATAAGTAACGCACCCTTTTAAAAAATTAATAATAAATAAAATTTGAAAGGTATAACGATAGGGTTAATTGCAAATGATAGAGGAACTCTTAAAGTTTATTTACATGTCGAATCCTGTCTACAGATACCCAGTGTATAATGCGGTAATAAATAAGGGTGCGTTACTTATGCGCCACCCGGTACCTTCTCTTTATATGTGTGCACTATACACTCTTCTTGAATTTAAACAAGGTTATCATGCTTCTTATTAAGTGAATGATTCCAGCACATAAAAATGAGATTCTAGTACCTAAGTGTGTCAAAGTCATCATGTGATGCTCCACTGCGTCCAGATCTATTTCTTGGATTGCAAATTCGTTCGGTGGTACAGATTAAAGGAACTCCATAAGGGCATAAACTTCACCACCGGCATAATCCGCGATGCTGCTATATTTGCTGGCTACTGATTGATTTGTAGTAATTGTGAATGCTCATGTTTGTGCAACGTCTGATTAAACAATGTTCGAATTGCTCGTGACTGGCATTACCCAGTCTAACTTTTTCGCCGCCTGTATGCATGTTTTTCAACACCTAAGCGGTTTAAGCGATTAAATCGCTTAGGGGCGGAATACATGCATGCAGGCGGCGAAAAAGTTAGACTGGGTACAAGCGTGGATGCAGTTATGTACTCTATAGGTTTGTTGCTCATCAGGAAATGCCCCAAGGAGCTGTCTTTGTCTCTGCGCTGAGCCGTGGTGTTAATTTTAAAAGTTTTCCCATTTTTCCCCTTTTTTGCAACTCTTTTTGTCTTTCGTGCGCCTCTCAAAGTACTTTCTTTCATTTTAGCTGAAAGGAATTTTCAGCTCATCGTCAATTACGTTGAATATTTTGCATCCAGCCTCACGTCAGCCGGAAAGGCTTCATTGTCTCATTGCACTTTGTAAAGAAACGGAGTCCATTAAGAACAAATTTTTGTTTGTGTAGTGTGAAAATATTTTTTCTCTAGAACGAGTTGCCAACTATGGGCTTTGGTACAATACTGCCGTGCAGAACTCACACTTGAATTTATCAACAAACAGATTGATAACATTCTAATGTAAAATTTTTCCAGCTCACGCAATTTAAAAGCCAATCATTCTGATTTTCCTGAGAAGTCCAATGCTTGCATCCTAAAATAAATTCTGAATCTTCTAGTAAAATCACTAGCTACTCGTGCGAGGTTTCAGTACTGGGTGTCTAAAAAGCGTAAATCCAATTTTTTCTTTTCAAATCTGGATGTTCGCAGTATTGCGTGCTCAAAATCGCTCCTTAAAATCCTATCGAAGGCCATATAATAAAATATAATATAACAAAATCGCTCCCTAAAAACCTATCGAAGGCCATATAATATAAAATGATATAATATAACAAAATCGCTCCCTAAAACCCTATCGAAGGCCATATAATAAAATATAATATAACAAAATCGCTCCCTAAAATCCTATCGAAGGCCATATAATATCAAATGATATAATATAACAAAATCGCTCCCTAAAATCCTATCGAAGGGCAAGTAACTCGTAGCATTTCGTTCATTTATCGTTGTGTTACTTGAAATTGGGTAAAAATTGAGCTACCTGTGACATTTCTTACGAGCTCAAAAATCACGAAACTAAGCTCTGATAGTAATATGTAAATTCGTAGTAAAGAAAGAATTCGCTATATAAGAAGGTGGTTAAAGATTGCGCTGTCCGTAATATTTCTTAGGAGCTCAAAATTCATTAAACCAAGAAACCAAGATAGTAATCTATAAATTCGTAATTGAGATAGAATTCGCTATTTCAGATTAAAACAACACCAATGTTAATAAATTAAATGAATACAACATATTTCTCCAGTTCTCAGGAGGAGCCGATCATTTAAAGCATATTGTAAGTATAGTTAACTTCAATGTGAGTTCGTTTGCAATTCCAAGTCCACATAACCGTCAGAAGTTATGGACGGAGTAAGTTAAATTTGGGTTTAAAAAACCGTAGATTTTAGTGAAGGATGTCATGGGGCTTCTAAACGTGGCATGTGACGCTCAGAAGTGTGTCATAGTGCCTCTACGACACACAAAACGTGACAATACTTTCTAGAACTTTACTGATGATCCATCAAGAAATCGTTCTAAAAATAGCTGTTCTTATTTCCTTGAGCCATGCCAATTATATTTACTACCGTATTTGAACTAAATTATCTCACAGAACTTATTTCATTTTCACTTAGCGCTTTTGCCTAAATTTTTGCCCTTTATCCAGTTTAGGCGTGTTATTTTGCAGCATGCAGTTAAAGCATCGCCTGTTTTTATTGAACAAAATTCATTTCTTTCGAGCCTCAGTCTGAAACTGACGTCTGTCTCCAGCTGCAATTTTTGGTGACGACCAAGATGGTGTTTTTGGAGGACGACAAGGTCCATTAAGAAGTGCATACATGTGTTCATGACCGTGATATTTTTCATGCTACAGAAGATATGAATTCTCCCTCACTTTGGTAAGCAGAAATTTCACTTTTTCCATTCATTGTTGTGACAAATTTTACAGAACTTTTCCTATAAAAAGTTCCCTGAGAAAAGCTATTCCTGTTGATGTTTTTTTTTGTAAATGAAAGTTTAGTGTTGCACATATTAACTATTGCTCCATCTAAATTCTTCAAGCAAATTGTCATGAAAATATTTGCAATACAGAAGAAGTCATGAGAACATTGGTTGGTGTTTTATATATTACCTCCACTTTCTTATTCAAAAATGTTTCCTTTGAACTTAAGCTAGTTCTTCTGTTCTGGAGTTCGAATCCAAACGTTTGTAAGCTGAGGATTACCTACCAGTACAAAGATTAACATGGGGCTCTTCTTATTCAAAAACATTTCCTGTGAACTTGATGATAAGCTATTTCTTCTTAAGAATTTAAAGACGAAGAATGCAGCACGGATAGGTATCTTATTTAATATAATTAACGAAGCTAAATATAAAATATGATACCTATCCGTGCTGTATTTTTCGTCTTTTAATTCTTAATGATAGTCCGACTAAGGAGTGTTAATTTTACGGAACTAGTTCTTCTGCTCTTGAGTTCGATTCCAAACGCTTGTAAGCTGAGTAGTACCTACCAGTGAATTGATTAACATGGGGCCCTCAAAGTCAGACAGGAAATGGGAAAAGGCTTATCGGGTTGATGCCTTATCACTACGCTGAAAATGAACAGCGAGCCTTAAAAAAATAACGCCAGTGTCTTTTGCTACAGTGTATTGCTGGTAGCGGCTCCAATCACAGGTGCCGTTAACAAAAAATTTTAAGATTTTAAGTAGAACAAGTATGGAATCGTTTCACACTTCTTGTTGCATCTTCATTGCCCTACTGGATTGATTTGTGTGTAATAGAGAACTCGTTCGAACCAAATTGCGAGTAACGAACAAGCATCAAGAGCCCAGAAATTTTCGGAGCTGACTTCTAGTCTCATGACAGGTGAAGTTCGTAGCTTAAAGGTATTACTAGCCCTCCATGGAAATGCAACAGTCAAAGTTTGGGCTTCATGTTGATAGACATTTTTTTTAAACAGTTGAACGACAACATTTATTCGAGAAAAAGGTTATTTGTGCCAGTCAAATTGATTTCTCATATGTATCTGGGATTTATTGATTTTTTGTTGGATGAAAAACTATTTGGAAAACGAAAGATTTTCATCGCAACTCTCAAAAAAAAATATTTGCCCTAGTTCAAATAAAAGCAAATATTACAACGACGCGGATCCATTTTTGTTTGAGCTTTAAAAAAACAGCAGTACACTCTGGACAAAATCCCGTCCCAAGCGAGCAAGTTTAAAAGAGTCAGTACGGGAAAATAAATCGCGGATTTGCCGTGAACACAATAGAGCGAGAGAGGTAAATCGGAGCGTGTCACCACTGAGCCGTTAGAGCCGTTAGTGCCTGACCAATAAAGAGGCTAAACTGCCGTTTGAAATTATGACGCAGCTGCAAACGACGCTGACTATTGGCTCGCCGTACTGCCAATATCGGCCAATGGCAGACTTTTTCCGCGTCTTCGATAACGGCGGCCCATAAAGAGATCGGAGATGAGCCAAAATTAGATACAGATAAAAGTAGATCACTCCTTCACTAGGAGTGAAATCGATTTTAATTCAATCGATTTGCGTTGTTGATAGTTTTGGACAAGTTGGATCATAGAATTTTCGTCGTAGAATAATCGAGAATAAATGAGTCGTGTGACTGAATTTCGAATCTACTTGATGAAATTTTCCATTGTGTTCTATGTGATTCACTTTAAAAAACGGCCATGGAGCAGGGCCCTTCAGTAATTTTCATGGAATGATTTGACAGATATTCTGTTTTATCAATTTGCCGGTAGGATGTCGAGTTTTCTTCAAAACAACTATACCCGTATTTTTTTTGCACCGTTTTTTTCCTTTCAGTAAAGGTTGTGGAATTCAGGAAGAAATGCCCTGAACCATCAGCAACGGAGACAATGAAACTTATTCTAATCGTTCATTTAACGTTTGATTTTCAAGTTAAATAGTTTATTTCGACTTTAATTCTCGCACTGAAGATTTTTACGAAGAAACGTGATAATATTTTTTAGGCCCAGGTCAAGTGTAGTCTCTTCTAGGTCAATTTTATTCTCCATTCAATCAATATGACATGATTTGTGATAGTAAGTGCTTTTCCTCAACCTTGGGGTGTCCAAATTTCCCTAATTAAATCCACGGTAGAAACTTGTTCTTGAGTTCCGTTTGCTAGAATTTACTACTGACTAAATTATTTTTCAAAGATATCTGTGGAACACATTTTATAATCTCATAACAATATTCTCTAACGAATCCGTGAATTATTCTTTGGTTCAATGTGAGTTCGTTGCAATTCCAGGTCCACATACACGACAGAAATTTGATAAACAGAGTAAGTTAAATATGGGTTTGAAATACCGTAGATTTAAGTGAAGTTTGTCATCGGACGGCTAAACGCCGAATGTGACGCTCAGAAGTGCGTCATAGTGCCTGTACGACACACAAAGCGTAAAAAAGCGACACGTGATACTATCGTATGTCCCGAAAAAACCCGAACCGAGTATTTATTTTCCCGTATCAGTAATACCCGTAATTATTTCTGGTATCAGTAGTTATCAGGAATACCGCATAATTTTGCTTGAAATTAAATGCTTATGGTATTCTTATGGTGGTATTACTGATACGGTAAAATAAATACTCGGTTCTGGTTTTTATGGGACATACTGCACAGGAGGGATTGAGAAAATCCGAAATGATTTTTAGAAAAAATATTAATTCAATGAAGGTTGAGAAAACCAGAAATGAATTTTAGTTTATCAATTCAATGAAAGTTGAGAAAATCAGAAATGAATTTTAGTTTATTCTTTGAATGAATGCCGAATCCTGGGAATGGGGCAGAGGAAAGGAGAGGCAGAGCCGAAATTTGATACAGTTCCATAGCGCGTCTCCAGTACCGTAAGTGACACGATTAATCAGCTAAGCAGCCGAACTCCAGTGGCGGTCAAAAGTGAAGCGCAGAGGCAGTCGGGAATCGAGGAGAGATTAGGCTATCAAGACATCGTCAGAGCGATCTCGGCGAGCGGGAGAGATGAAAGACATCGGTGATCGGACAAATGTGACGAGTAACAATTTTTAGCATCAGTAATTATAAATCTAGAAACGTAAAAAACGAATCCTCCAGTTTTACTTTCCAATTAAACTTGCATGCCATTAACCGAAAGGAAACTAAATACACCCTAGAGCAAATCGAAGGGTATGACGCAAACAGAAAAACGTGAAACCAGTCTGGTCGGATGAAAGCCGTCACTGTCGCTGAGACTGCCTGGCTGACTTGCTCTTCGATAAGTTCAAGAAAAGAACTTAATTGTTCAGTACAACGAATAGTAGCGCTTTTTTAATGAACTTTATTTTTAGAAGACTGATTTTAGTACAATTTCATTTTTTAATTAATGAGAGATATTGATAAAAAAACGTTTACCGTAAAGAATACTCAAGAAAAAAAATGTGGGTTTTCGACAAAGCTCATCGATTTTGTGACAAGCTTATGATCCACTTAAGTAAGCCAAAACGCCTCAAATTTTTCTTCAGTTGTAAAATGATATGATGGAAATGAGTGTCTAAAGTAGATTTTCTAAACCTTTGACTGTAAGTAAAAATCAAATACAACTATGATAAAATTTTCCACCAGTTTATGATTCATTTACTTCATCGATGTTGAAGTAATTTTTTTACTAATTTAACTAGTGAATTTCACATAGAAATTTCCTAGTGATGAAATTTGTCTTTAATTTTACTTGGGTTTAATTCGTTGATTATAAGTCCTCATAGGGAATTTCTGCTTGAAGCTGGATGAACAAAGAGTGGGTTGCTTTTTGTCATTCTCAGATGATTTTTATCGATTTTTCGAGGCTAGTGATAGTGTGTCTGTGTTAATTGAAGGTCTACCTGTGCCAATTGGGAGCCTGACTGTGTCAATCGGAGTTCTACCTATGCCAATTGGGAGCCTGACTGTGTCAATCGGAGTTCTACCTGTGCCAATTGGGAGCGTGAGTGTTTCAATCGGAGTTCTACCTGTGCCAATTGGGAGCCTGAGTGTTTCAATCGGAGTTCTACCTGTGCCAATTGGGAGCCTGACAGTGTCAATCGGAGTTCTGTCTGTGTCACTTGGAAGTCAGTCTTCATCAAGTGGATCTCTACCTGCAACAATTAGAGTTCTACTAGTACCAGTTGAAGAATTAAATGGCCGGCTATGGCCACTTCTACAGCCCTCGCTTGAACTTTAACTGCGCAAAGTTACGAGGATTGGCTATAGAATCGGAGTATAGTTGAAGAGCCCAACTTCACTCGCATGTCTGCGGTAGAACTCTGGCTGATTGCATTTCACGATATGTGTGCTATCATAATTGTGATGTGATAACTTACATAGCAACTTCTCGTACAATGAAAATCCTTCATTGTCATATTAGTCTAAGAAAAAAAAACTATTATTCTCGCCGAGAATGAAATTCCCGAACCTATAAGGGAAATCAGCAGTCCGACACAAATGTTCATTGCTGCGTCTCCGTATCGATGTCAGCAGGCTTCAGTCGCAAGTTTAGATGCCTTTACTTCCTCTTAAAAACGTCATCTACTCCCGAGCCCGCAATTCGTGGCTGGCTATAAGTCATTCATGCATTATTCAAGCAGGCGGCCTCGATTATTCTATCCTAACTCGGCAAAGTTCAAGCTCGAGCTGGCGTAGTTGACCTTCGCTGGGCGTATTGTTGAACTGCATTTTATTTATTGAATGCCCGTCTCAATAAAGAACGTTAAATTAGATTACAGGCATAGGGCACACCGATGCAGTTACATAGCCCTATCCGAGCGCCGCGAGAGAGGGTACACCCAGAGGAGAGTATTAACGCCTGAGACGTTGTGTGTTGTAATTTACTCGTCTGAGAACCAGTAGATGAGGTCTTTAGTAAATTGTGTGGGCTCTACTGAGATAAAGAATGATAATATTACTTATATATCCTCATGTTGAATGTATCGGGAATGGGGTGAGTTGTAAAAATATTGCAGAAATGCATAATACGATACCTCATTTCAGCTGGTTCGTTCCAGTGCTCCACTGGGAAATAAGTTCTATGTTAGCCTCGCTTCATTTGAACGCCTCTAGGCTTTCTTTCTTTTTAGAGCTTTCAAGATAAACCTTAAGTTGATTTTGTTTGAACTATAGAAATTTTTGTTTCTGCAGAACTATATCTTTAATATTGAATAGCCATGTGTAGTTAAGTACATTTCAGTTTGCCATGCATCTGCAGTGAGCAAATTTTTATTGGCTTAATCCCAGCATTTCAGAATAATTATAAACTGCAAGATTTTGAAAGTTGAATCATTTTTTAACACAAAGATCACTTCATGATTAACCGCCTTCATTAACCATTGGCAAAACTGTTAATCATGTTTTAATGAGCTATCATAATACATATAAATAATCGGTCAATGAATGATGACTATCTTTGTTGATGTTAATCACGCATCGGAGAACAATCACAGCTCAATTCATTCATGCTTTCATGAATGATTAGGTTGAGTCTTCCTCATGTCTGCTCATGCACTTTCCGAGCTCCATGTCTTTTCCGACTTCGTCGAACGGGTTTCCTGGCTCGGTTTACTATTGGAAAGAGTGCCAGACTTTTCATGGCTATAACCGAAACAAAATCTCGATACACAGAAAGTCACTTAAACAATGAATGGAAATTAATGCTAGATAAAAAGAAGTTTTTTTAAACTGGTGAAGTTGGGCAATCTCGAATCAGTGGCTTACGCAGCTGTGTTGGCATTTGTGTTTGGCCGAGTGACATTCAACAGCTAAAATATAAATCAGTGTGGCTTGGCGAAGCATTCGTAGCTGAAATTTCGTTTCCATACAATCACAATGTGACATTCAACTGCTAAAACATTAGTAATTCAATCAGATTTTCATCATCAGCCAGTCAAAGAAATCGTTTTTTTCTGGACGCGAGAGTTAAACAATTTCTATCCTTCAAGTGATAAACATCGAATAACAAAATGAAGAGGATAACAAGAGATGATCATACTTTTTCTCTTGTTCTTTAATTACTGACAACTTCAACACACTGAGATTCGAGCTGAGCTTTCTGGATAAATTTAACATATCGATTGTTGGCATGAACTTCGTGATTCTAATCCAAACATGGGACTCATTCCGTGGATGGTTGCGTGCAGGAGACGTGAACATTTGAGCAAGTGATGACTGAAAAAACGGATAGTTGCGTACAGGATAGGTGAATGTTTCAGCAAGTTTTAACTGCATAAAGTGATGACTGTTCAACAATAAATGGATAGTTGTGTGCTGGATACGTGAATATTTGAGCAAGTGATGACTGTATAAAGTGATGACTGTTCAACAATAAATGGATAGTTGTGTGCAGGAGACGTGAATATTTGAGCAAGTGATGACTGTATAAAGTGATGACTGTTCAATAATAAATGGATAGTTGCGTGCAGGATACGTGAATATTTGAGCAAGTGATGACTGAATAAAGTGATGACTGTTCAACAATAAATGGATAGTTGTGTGCATGACACGTGAATATTTGAGCAAGTTATGACTCAATAAACAGAATTCGTCATTAGACACAGAACGACGGCTCACTGCACACGTTCTTACCCACTCCTATGTACGTTACAAACACACATATGATTTGCTTATGAATGCAGTGTGAAGATGGCTAGCAAAAGGGAAGAAATTTTGAACACATTGCTGAACAGAATGAAAACCGGCAGCTACGTCCTTGAAACAACATTATGAATTGAGCATCTCAACGCGATATGAACCAGCACTCAGTGATACTTTTAGCGGCAGGATGATTTTGGCGCTTGAATCAAAGAGAAATGTTTTGAATTTGTGTGGAATGTTAAAACTAGGAGTGCAATTTAGGTAATAATTAGTGACTTCATTATTGGTGGCTGCTAATTATTGATGATCGATTGCAGGTGATGGTGCAACTTATCCTCTGTGGTGATGCTGCAACTTGTCCTCTGTGGCGGTGTTGCAACTTGTCCTCTGTGGTGGTGTTGCAACTTGATCAGGTTGCTTATGCTGCAGTTTAACTCGAGGAATTTTACATTTCCCTCCAGCTAAACGTTATGTTTCCATCAGTATCACTTCGAAAAACGAGTTTCCAGGAAGAACACCAGATAAATTCCACTCTATGTGAGTCACAAGAGTCACGTCGCGCAGGAAAACAGCTCGTACGATATCCGGTTCATCTATTTATCTCACAATCATTCAAAAACGGTGTCCCCACATTGACTGGTGTTTGAATTGTTGAAAAATAATTAGAATATGTCAGCTCATGTCACATTTGGAACACGTAGTCCATCGCCAAAGTGTCCGTGAGAAGATACTCAAATTGCAGAAGCAGGAAAATTAGAACGCAAATGGCGAAGATGAACGGGTCGTTTGTTTTCACGAGAGCCATTTTGTCCCAAAGACGACGTGGGTTTCTGAAAACTCGCCACTGCACAAATTTTCAATACAGCCTTAGAAACTTTGCCTTTTCAATTAATTAACAGCGTTGTTTTTCATCCCTCTTTGTTGATAACACGCGATTGGTTTATAATTTGGATGGACATAACACCAACGTCGATGTACACTGTCCGTTTAGAGAAACTCCTATCCGGTAGTTTCAAATACTGACCCTTTTGAAATGATCACACGAGCGTAGGTACATAGAGAAGGCCACAGGATTTCCGTGTTGCCCGTTCTTTTGAAGCCCGAGCTTTAGCGGCCTGAATACACCGAGCGATGTTGTCTTTCACATTGGATTCTTCCCGCTCCGCTGCTCCAATTAATCGAGCAGTGCAGAGAGGCTCTAATTTTTGCGGAATGCAATTCGCTTGTAACAGTTACCGACGAACAAATAGAGTTGTATTATAACTGTGCCATGTATTGAGTTTCATTCTTTGTACACGCAATAGGGTTCTTGCGAAGGCCAGTATTGGAAATCTGAGAACGCAGCAGCTTCATCAGTTCACTTTGTTAATTACAGATGAAACTGGTGGCACGTTATTTGTTTCTCTTCACAGCTCTAATGATGCCAGCAAAATGCTCTTCGGAAATTAGCTCAACCAGCCAATCCCTAGTTACGCAGGTTTCACTCCACGAGTAGTAATTAAATGTATGCCAGAATTTAAATGTATGCCGGAAATCGGTGCTGAATTCTAGGCGTGAAATGAATGCTCACTTCTTGGCCTTCTTGTATAAATAATTGCTTCAGGAAATTAGATAAAAAATGGTAGGGAAAGGGACAGCAGTTGCAGCGATGACCCTGAACGTAAACTTGGAGTTCGGACTTGAAGTGAATTTTGCTGTTCTTTCAGGTCCGGGATAATTCAGGTGATAAATTTGAAAATTTTGCTCATGCTTCATTAAAGAGCTGAGACATATGTTCCGGGCACAAGTGAGCTCTGAGCTACGTACGAAAACCTCTAATGCGTCCGTTCAGTGAATTTTTGCTTCAATAGATTCCAGGACGGAAATAATTTTACCGTTACTGCAATATATCAGAGGACGAAAATAATTTTTTTTGCTAAATTTCGGAGTTAATAATGATTTTGCTGTTAAAAACAAATTTAGGTGTTACTGTCAAGTGCAGCAGGAAGTCGCTCAAAAGCGGCAGAAGAGCGATGGAAGGCAGCGGTCGCGACTCGGAGGAACAGGTCCCAGCTCCAGTCTTATTATAGCTGCAACGCAGATAACGCCTCCGTCAAAATTTAATGAAGACAGATGGTGTGGGTAGGACGCAGTTGTCCTGCAGGTACCAATGGGAACACGATAACGATTTCGAAAACATTCCTCAGGCTATTTTGAGCAGCGTGCTGTATTGGCTTATCTTCCTTCTGTGTTGCCACATCACGAGGGTCGAGTTCTTGTATGGCTTGGATATTTTGACTTACTGACGCGTGGTAAATTTTCTTCCTAGAGTAACCACATTTTCAGGTGCACTTCACTTCTAAAAATGTTCATTATTTATTATTTGTGAGTTCTAGATTATGTTATTGCAAGTTCGAGTTAAAAATTCTAATGGGTTTTGCATTGCATTAATTTTTGAATTTCTGTGATGCGGTGTCGCATCTGTTGAAGAAATTTGGCAACTGAGAACCTGTGCTTCAAGGGTGCATCCTAAAGCGGCCCATAGACGATCAATTTAATTATCAATATTATTGACTCAATATATTTATGAAATTTTTTTTGTCCACTAAGTCAATTAATTGCCGGTCGTCAATCAAGCCCACAGACAATCAATTAAATTGTCAATATTCATTATTGTCAGTTACATTGACAATACAATTGATCGTCTATGGGCCGCTTTAGATAAATTTACCTATTTTTGGTAGCACTGCTGGCAATGTTGCTTATTTGGGACCATTTCCCATACTTAGATCGAGTGGTAGAATGACTTTTGCAAATGAGTGGCATTTTTGTGGTGCACCTGGTAGGAGAAATACTTGTTTCACTAGCATTTGTGACCGGTGATTAGTTTTTGGGAAAATCGGGTAGTCCATTTGCGTGACTGAACTGCGTCAAGGCACAAATGGTTGAAGGAGTATCTCAGAGACAAGTTAAGTGAGGTACAGGGTGGCGCATAAGTAACGCACCCTTTTAAAAAATTAATAATAAATAAACAATCAAAGGTATAACGATAGGGTTAATTGCAAACGAAAGAGAAACTCTTAAATATATTTACATGTCGTATCCTGTCTACAGATACCCAGTGCATATTGCGGTAATAAATCTTTAAAATTTACCTTCAAAAAGGTGCGTTACTTATGCGCCACCCTAGATACTGTATGTCCCACAAAAACCCAAAACGAGTATTTATTTTCCCGTCTCAGTAACACCATCACAATCAACAATACCTTCTAAATGGGTTAATTTTGAAGAATAATTTTACTGAAAATTAAATATTCATGACATTCCTATGATGGTATCACTGATCCGGGAAAATAAATGCTCGGATCGGGTTTTTGTGGGACATTCTGTTTATGAAAAGGTTCAGCAGCTTCAAGACATGATTGGCGGCCAGCTTATCTATAATACTAGATTATTTCATATAGTTACGGAAATGTTATGGGATTAAGAAGCTCTAGAGTACAATTTTTGGCAGGAGTATCTCGGGTACAAGAATAATGGTGTAAATATAAAGAGATTAAGCAGCTTTAGGGAAAAATTGGCAACAGAAGTTTTCGGGTACAAGTCTGATGATGTAAATATCAAATGTTTAATCATCTATATTTGTTCTCATATTTCAGTGTGTGCTTGTATTGTCCCTGAACATCTGCTTTTGATTCCGGTTATTATCCCGTTGCGCAACTTAGTTTTTTCGCTTATTTTTTTTTAAGTTTTATTATAACAATATGGCGCTAGTGCAAATCGCGAAAAAATACTTTAATGATATTGAATGTATTTTGTTTAGATTTTCTTCCAGCCAATATCTTATGGCGTACCTGGGGCAGTTGCCCCACACGGGACGCTCTCTCTCGATGTGCTCGGCGATATCGACTTGCTGCACATTTCATGGCAGCCGCACTTTGCCCTGCATAACTAAGAAGTACTTTATTATTCAGACCCCCATTTTTTAGCGGCAAATTATTACCGCGTAATTCGCCTCTCGTTTCATTACAGGTTGACATTGTGGTTAACCGAAGCTGCGCCCTCTCAAGGAGCTGTTAATCAACTGGCCAATCGTGAACTCGAACACCTGTAAGATTTTCTTGCTTCCATTAGTGATGAATTTCTTCTATATTATGAACGTCATGTGCACCACTCCGATAGCTGCTAACAACGTTGATGTTGATGTTTTGGTTCCTAGAAAATAAAAATAAAATGAAAAAAAGTGCTAGCCTATTTTCTTTGCATTTTAATAAGCAATTTAGCTGTAAACAAGACTTACAACTTTTTGATTTGCAGAGTCCATTTAAAAATAAACAAGGAAATGTCATGAGAACAAAACGTTTTGAATTTCCGTTTTAGTTTTGTTTTGGAACACATTAATATATATGAGATAATGTACTCGTTGGTAAGATTTTAGTCTTATGTCACGCACAGAAGTCGCTTCGAAAGTTTTAGTGAACAAAGTTTCGAACTCTACGATAGCTATGAGGGGTAGTGTTCGTGGCTGTATGAAATCAGGATTGAAAAAATTATTCATTACGTGTAGAGTTGAGAAATTCATTAGTTTTGATTAAATACGAAGCCGCATAGACGAATTAACTTTTCCACTGTATAGACAAATTGGATCGCGAAATAAGCGTCGTAGAATTCCTCACTTTGCTTTTAAAACCGTTCTTTTTAAAACGAGATTTAAAATTCTTCCAAATCACATATGGTGCAAATGTTTTCAGGGTGAATTTTAGTGATTTTACCTGTCAAATTCAACTCGAAAAAGCACAGCTCAACTCCTCTAACTGTCCGAATACCTTAGGAAATCAAAACCTAAGAATATAGGTATAAGTCTTTACCTGAAAAAGGACACTTTAGTATATAAATTAGGGTTCATCTATGTTTGTGAGGACCCAGCTGGCAGTGAACCCAAAGGCGGCCGCAGGTGAGCAAGCGAGAACACGAGTGTCGCAAATTTATTCAGCAACAAGTGGCCAGGTGATGAGATACAGCAAGTGGCCAGGTGATGAGATACAGCAAGTGGCCAGGTGATGAGATACAGCAAGTGGCCAGGTGATGAGATACAGCAAGTGGCCAGGTGATGAGATACAGCAAGTGGC
>JACJUY010001996.1:69360-85496 GCA_014220935.1 Platorchestia sp. MABIK
TTCATCACAGTCATTTACTAAGTTCGACAGTTCTTTATGGTTGTACGGTGGCTCTAGAGGAAGAACTGTGGAAAATGAAATTACCAATAACAGACAGTCGGGACAGCGCTTCAACTATGACAGCAAAAAGCCTTAGGAGAGGCTTCATGCCTGGTCTCGGCAATCGTAATCCACGATGCAGAAATCTGTGGACTTGGCCTCGCATTTGACTACTTCAAGTAAGTCGGACGCTTCATAAAGGGTAACACAATGGTATCAACACTACCCTTATGATAGAAAAACAACGTGTATTGACATCGTAGTTCCAAATTTTATAAATCAAGGCGAGACATATTTTTCATTTGGTGCTGCCCAAATAAACACGAAGAGATGTCGAGCCTCATTGTTCACTAACGCGAGACACACACAAAAAACCAAAATATTTGAACGTCTGACGGCCTCTCATTAGGAAACGCGCCTGATCGAACTTTTCTCCGGTCGTTTCTTACGTCAAGGATGGAATTTTGAAGCGCCGCGATGTTGTCGAACTTAACGCAGTTTCATTCATTATGTCTTGACCGTCACTCGAGTAGTGACCGTGAACTTGGAGCCACACTCGAGCAGTGACCGTGAACTTGGACCCATCACACTGCCCAGACAAAAGACATGCATGCTTCTATTTCGGTACTCCCAGTCTATTTATGATCAGTTTTGCCTACTATCAAGAGAAGTGCGCACCGAGCGACATATTTGCCTAATTGCATGAAAAAACAATAGCTGAACTCGTTGTGGTAGGGACTGTTCCATCTAAAAATAGGAGCTCTGTGACAAACATGGGCGTCTTGATAACAAAGAAGCACTTCAAGTCAACCAGAAGCTCCTCTTGAGTTTTATCTCGTAGAAGTGGTGTCTTTCGTTCAAGGTCACTGGTTCCAAATAATAATACAGTGCAACATTACGTAAGACTTTGCGCAAATTATAGGTTCACGTGAGCGTCGTTTGGAGTGCATTAACGAGTGTGCAAAATTCGGCTTGTGCGGAAAACTTTTCTGTTAAAGACCTGCAACTTTATCCGAACTTCCTTGGTGAAGGAAGTTTTCTGATATCCGACTGCATGAATTTTTCGGATCCGGCACGCAGAATCCAGAAAAATCTTAAAGTTTTGAAATAATCCAGTTCTGAATTTATTTGAATATTTGAATTTAATCCAGCCCAAATAACTTTCCTCAGCCCTGACGGGAATTTAGGTGACACTTACTTCGTTCGTTTTGTGAAACTCTTATCCTAATTTATCAGATATAGCTTCTTGTTGGGCAAAAAACTTTTAAGTTTTAAAGTCAACTTCGCGCTGACTATTTTCGCCTACATATGCTGTTCAAATTATTTATTTAGTTTCATAAAACTTTGATACGTTTGTCATCTTCACATATGATTTCCTAATTTTATTTACTGGAGTCATTACCCAATTTTGGAAGATACGAAATCATGCGAATTGATGGTCATTTAGTTTGTAATACCTTACTTCAACTCCAATTCACTGTTTTTACCCTAGAAATTCGTATGACCTTCATTGTGAAGAAGTGGGTTTGAAACGCATTTCGTTTGTCTTTACTAATGTTGCATATCAATTTAATAGCTGTTCAATTTCGACTAAAAATTTATCGTTCTGACATCTTGGAACGTTGAACTTCTCACAATAGCTAGCAAATATTTGGCTATGAATCCACAGATTAACATTATTTTTAGTTTCGCTGATTGATGTACTTGAAGTTCTATCCAAACTTTTATGGCTTTGAAAACTAAAAAAATATGGATTTCGTTGTTCAAACTTCACGTCTAAGCCTCCGTTAAATATAGAGTATTAAAATATGCCTACACAACTACGTTAGCATTCTACTGAGGAAAACCTGGCATCAACGTGTGAGACGAGGGTGAGGGGCAGGACTTAGCAAATTTCTCAACCACTTAGGTTGCTTAACACTTCAACTGTTCCGTGACTCGCCAGTCGTCAGTGAGAAGATTTCTGTGGTGCGGGTGACCCACCGGTGGTCACAAACAGAATTTCCTTCCATGCATAACCGCAGCTTTTCAATTGATTGTTTTTTTGATTTGGAAGTTGATTGTTGAAATTGAGTTTCATTGAAGTTGAATCTGAAGCTCTTAAAAATATTTGAATTTGAAACCCATAGCTGTTTACTTGTTAATGTTTTTCGACTGTCATGGCCAACACAAATGATCACCAACCAGCCAGCCAGTGAAAGCTCGTTGACTGCACTGTACTTAGTTCGGATCTTTTTTAGATAAGCCCCGCCCCTAGTGCAACACATAAGTTCACCCACTTGTAACTTTCGAAATCATGCACCTATCAACTTCAAATTACTCTAAAACGAAAGAATCTTTTAATCTTTCATTTCCAATACAGTTTGAAGTCGATAGGTGCATTTTTTCGAAAGTTACAAGTAGGGGAACTTATGTGTTACATAAGTGACGGGGCTTATCTGGAAAAGATCCCTGAGTTTGATATTCCGTAGCAGGCGAGATATTCTGTGCCTCGAAAATATTTTTCCTACGAGTTGCAGCTGGCCTGAGGGACGTGACGCAGCGTCATAATTTAGAACAGGAATGTTGCATGCATTATGTAATTTACAGGAACGTTGAATTAGTCTAAAAAACTTTTGATTCGCGGTCGCGGAAAAAATTATCATTCCGGTAAAATGTTATGTAAAATATAAAAAATTTTAATTTCATCTACGTTTCTTTCTCGCTTTTGAGTTTCATAACAATATATTTCCTTAAAATTATTGCGCATACTGAAAAACAAGCAATGACAGCATTAAGTTTAAAAACTGTGAATGGAAATGAAATAAGATTTTATTTTGAACTAAAAGGTTATCTTTATGTCGAATGTTAATAGTTTGTACATTTTGATGCCCTGATAGGTGTTTTTTAATGACCTAGTCAACTAATTATTACGAGGTTAGATGCAAATTTGACAGAGAATTAATTTCTCACATGTCTAGTTCAGGTTTCCACAAACTGTGACTTGTGACAGCTTATCAGAATGACTTTAAAAAATCTCTCAGATAAATACTGGATGCATTTTTAAATGATAATCACTAGGAAAGCTTCACTTAGTCACGTATGTATTGGTGTCTACACATCAATCATTAGGTACACATGCGCTTTTGTAGTTGTGCAACCTATTTTAGGAGTCTGTTCCCAATATAGCAGCAGATAACCGTTTACAGTTCGCCAAGTGTTGCCTAAAATAGCATTTCGAGTGTTTTCGAAAGCGTTATCATCTCGTGTACCCTCTGTGACGGCCGGGTCTTTCCCATGCAATCGTGAGTCCATCCCAGGTGTTATCTGTCCTCTAGTATATATAAGGCGGCTCTGAGCGACGCAGTTCATCTTAACAACGATATTCAGCCTGCACACAGCTCCAAGACCTGAGTCTGATCATTCGAAAACCTCGATTGCTTGCTTCATTCCAGACGACCCGTGGATCTAACGCACTTCTTCAATCAGCTCATTGAATAACGGAGTCAAGCACAGGAGTACTGATCAAGTTCTTGGAGAAACCCGACACAAAATCTGATTTAAAGTCTTTGAATCTAATTTTGAAGTTTGACCGAAGCTTTTGAAAGACTTGTGGGCGCATTGAACCTTTGATGAGCAACATCATCATCAGCGAAAACCAAGATGGCATCGGTGAAGGATTTCGAACCCCGCCTTCTAATCGTAGTTGTACTCATTTTCTTACTCATGCAGTTGGAAATTTTGTTTACTGATGCTGCAGCCATGGATTATATTTTCCAAATGTAAAAATTACGCCACACCGTGGTGTGAATTGTCTTGAGGAATTTAGAGAAAATGTGCTGCGAGGGCTCAACAAAATAACGAGGAAGAAAATGAGACCGAAATTGGCTGGGCGATCGGAGGCGATCGACTGCGCGTAAAAACCGAGCTGGTGTTCGAGTTGAAGAGATGATATTTTCTCATTTGAGCATGCCAGATTCGAAATAGATTATTTCCGTTTCAAGGTATGAGAAAATTTTCGAACGGATGATGTGTTGACCTCTGTGCAGAATACTACAATCATATTGGCAGAGAAGGACCATCCACATCGTTCAGATAGGAAGTTGACTTCAAAAATATTTGATTCCGCGTCGAATCCTTGCGCCCTGACCTCGAAGCTGCTTCGAGACGTGTAATTTCAAGCTCATTGATAGCAACTGGAAAAACCATCGTCCGTTTCCCTGCAATGAATTTTTCGAAATCCGAAAAGCCTTTCCATCGATCTTTGGCAGCTGCATCGTAGAATTCGGACCGCCCAGCTGGATGACTTCAAAGGAATACGACTTCAGAGGTTCATTTCTGCCTCGTTCATTTGATCTTCACTGCGTGATGGACCTTAAATCCTTTGTGTCTGTTTATGCTGGGAGCGATTTCTTAGGAAATTGCTAAACATGTAATTGTGAGCAAATAATCTCAATTATTGTGAATCTCATTAAAATAAAAAATGAGTTATTTTTTAATTTCTGTTTTCTTTTCCTGACATTCTTCGTAAGTCAAAAAACGTATTATCTTGAAAAATGAAATGGCTGGTTTTAGAATTATTTTTAGGAATTCAAGGCTTTGTGCATTACTCAATTGTGTGACCTTGTAAAAAGAAAATCGTGATGCAAGTTTATAAAAAAATCAGCGACCACGCAGAAGTGTACCCTGCAACTAATATAGAGCTCTATTTCCAGAATTAGGACAGCAGAGAATATTTTAGTAGTTTCGGAAATTTCAATTTTAGAGCTTCATTGATACTGCATAGAGCAAGTGTCTTTGATCTGAGTTTCCAAAAATTGTTTCACGAGCCCTGCACGGACATTAAAGTACAGAAATAGTGGATTAAATTGAATCAACAAATTTCAGTCAAAGCCGGCAGTTCAGCCCAACCAGACATTTCGATTGAAGTTCAAACGAAATCAATGGCCAGGCGGAACTAGGAACCTACTCGTGTGTACCTGCACTTACCACTGCACCTGCACCTACCATTTTACCTGCACCTGCCATTTCACCTACACCTGCTACTGCACCTGCATCTGCCATTGCACCTGCACCTGCCATTTCACTTACCCCAGCCATTTCACTTACCCCAGCCATTTTACTTACATCTGTCATTTCACCTACATCTACCATTTCACCTGCACCTGTCATTTTCCTTGAATCCGCCATTTCACCTGAACCTGCCATTCCCCTTGAATCCGCCATTTCACCTACACCTGCCATTTCACCTGCACCTGCCATTTCACCTGCACCTGCCATTCCCCTTGAATCCGCCATTTCACCTACACCTGCCATTTCACCTGCACCTGCCATTTCACCTGCACCTGCCATTTCACCTGCACCTGCCATTTCACCATCACTTGCCACAGCTCTATCGCATGGGATGAGCAGAGCCCTCGCCGGAGCGCAGAGCTGATTAGTACGCTGGCCGGTATCCGCTCTGATATGTAGAGACCTTCATTCACTAATATGCGCGCTGGAGTCTTGCTTACTAACTGGGCCTCGAAATATACGTATTTGGAATATCTAAATGCATTCATTTCCTTTGATCTTACGAGGGGTTCACATAATGCACTAATATCCTTTGATTTTACGAGGGGTTCCCATGATGCACTAATATCCTATGATCTTACGAGGGGTTCCCATGATGCACTAATATCCTATGATCTTACGAGGGGTTCACATGATGCACTAATATCCTTTGATTTTACGAGGGGTTCACATGATGCACTAATATCCTATGATCTTACTAGGGGTTCACATGATGCGCTAATATCCTTTGATTTAACGAGGGGTTCACATGATGCACTAATATCCTATGATGTTACGAGGGGTTCACATGATGCACTAATATCCTTTGATTTTACGAGGGGTTCACATGATGCACTAACATCCTTTCATTTTACGAGGGGCTTACATGATGCACTAATACCGCTGAAAAAACATTGACAGAAATAATGCCTGGAGCTCATATAGCAGCTTGGTGTTTTGAACATTTGTGATCGTAATTTGCTGCAGGGAGTGGTCTTCATCTCATGGTGTCTGTGTCGTAGAGTGAGTCAAAATATACTAGTTGAATGAATCATCATGCGATTTTCAATGCGCTTCACTAATAAACTTGACGCTTAATAGACTTAGAAAAATAGACTTAACACAAATAGAACTAACACCATAAATCATAAATTACTTAAACAGGGGCTTACACGAGTTAAAAGATCACTAACCCCATTTAATTAAAAATTTCAAGATTCCAAACGTATGCTAGATCACGCCTCTTTGGTTTGAGATGGAATTCTTAGATGCCCGACCATCTCATGTTCTTGCTAAGCTGGTGCCAAGGCCACGCAGTTGTGCAATGGTTTTATGCACGCGAAATGAATATTCGTATCCAAATGCGGCTAAATTTCGCATATAAATCAAGCTCATAGCATTTAACTTGTCGTGGTACGTGTGCTCATCCACTGAACTTGTAAGGAACCAATTTGTCGAAGTCATTATCGAAAATAAAGTAGCTAACCGGATGTATCTGAGGGGTCAGCGTGGCTAAAAATGAATTTGAATGGTCAGCGGGGCTAAACATGAGACACTAGGAATAATTACGTCCAATAATCAATTTTCCTTGTTTTTCAACGTATGTGTAACAATCGTGCATTCATCACATAGCCCTTTAGGAGTCTGTACCCAATATAGCTACAGATAATGCAATACAGTCCGAAGAGCACCCAAAAATAGCGTGTCTAGTGTCCCCGAAGGCGTTATCACTCAATATTCCCTCCGTAACAGCCGGGTTTCTCCCACGGGTCTTCGTTCTTGTTTTGTGCTGTGTCAAGGACGCTGTTCGTGTCTCGTGTGTTGTATACAAGACAGCTTCAGTCAACTCCATTCGGATCTTTTCCTGTATACGCGACAGCTTCAGTCAACTCCATTCGGATCTTTTCCACATAAGCCCCGCCACTAATGCAACACGAAAGTTCACCCACTTGTAACTTTCGCAGCAAAGCACCTATCGACTTCCAATTACTCTCTGATGAAAGATTAAAAGATTCTTTCGTTTGAGAGTTATTTGAAGTCGATAGGTGCATTATTTCGAAAGGTACAAGAGGGGGAACTTATCTCATTCAGCCATTTCATTTTTGTCTCTGGGTGAACTTATGTGTTGCATTAGTGGTGCGGCTTCCGCGGAAAAGATCCCTCTATTCACCTCAAGTCCTCAACAATGTATATTACCGGTAAACAATTTCAAGAACAGGTTCTGATCAAAACAAACACACTGACCGCTCTTCTTTCAGGGAGCCACACTTCTGCAGTTTTTCACTTTAGCATCCAGGGCGCACCGCGGAAATCTAAGGCATCGAGGAAAACTGAAAGATGGACATAATTAGAGAGACAATGTGTATGGAAAATAGTCTCGTGCCTTCTCGATCTTTCCATTCATATCTCTGTGAAATATGTTGAGTTATATTGTTGTAATAGCGTCGGTTTTCTTGGGCATCGGCACAAAATCTGCTTTTAAACCCCAACTCTTCAACGTATCCTGACGCTCAGGGCCCTATTATAGATTTTTGTGATTTTACACCACTGTCTTTGTTACCAAAAATAGAATTCGATGCGTTACCTTACAAATTTTTACATTACTTTACAAAACAAAATCATTTTTCATTTTTATGTTATTAACTATCAACAAACCATGATTTTCAATCGCTTAGGACGATTAAGGATGTTATATACAAAGTTTGAGAAACCGATTTTTATACAATTTGATACAAATTTTAGTTCAAAGGTTGTGAAAAGTTGACGAACTTGAACCATTTTGATTGGGGTGCTTGCTTTCCCGTCATGGACGAGGTAAACCAAAGATTCGGATTGTAACCGTTCGCCTCACTTAATCTCTTCATTTCTGTTTCAGGATTATGAACAGCCGTCTTCCAGAATTTCGTTTATAGTAAAAGTCTATTCCGTTCATTAATGTTGCATTTCCTGTCTGGAGTGAAGAAGTGCAATAGCTCCGTCATTGTAGGCCAAAAACCACAGAATTTCCATTAACATTGTTTTGCACGACGCTTGTGCTACGCATCATTTGAAATGAAATTTAGACGCTCAGATGTTATGATCTTTTGCTTCGCTGAAAACTTAAATGTTTTAATTCTTTGATTATCACGCTAACGGAAATTTATAAGCACTTCTTGGATTTGATATTCTTTGAAGAAGTTGCATTTCGTTCAAAAACATAGCATATTGAAGAACAATTCGTTATCAAAATAGGAAGGCTTGAAAATTGCAGAAACTACGAGACAATGACATGTGGACGAATTAGCTAAGATATAGAACAATGGAACTGCTTTATGGTACGACTATCTGCATGACAGTATAACCCTTTTTAAATATTTTTTGAATTGGGTGTGTGCACATTAATTTATGTACTGCGATTGATGCGATCACCCAAGTTATTTGGTATTCATTTTACTCATAAAATTATCCGGTAGCAAGTTCATTTATAAATTTCTTTTCTGAGAGAGATGTGCTACTTAACATATTAGCAAATAATGTTACTAAAAATACTCTTTTCGATAGCTTTATCTGCGTCAGATTCATTGTTGAAGTTCCGTGTACCGTAGTATTGTTTCGGACAAACGTACTGTCATTGCATGCCCGATTTTAGGAGTCGTTTCTTAATATAGTTGCCGATAACCCACAACAATCCACCAAGTGTCGCCTAAAATAGCACTTCGAGTGTTCTCGAAAGCGTTATCACCTCGTGTACCCTCTGTGGTCTCTCCCACGCGACGTTCGTCCTTCGCAAATGTTGATTCACCTCGAGTCAGTGGTTCTGATCGACGCAGTTCAACGCTCTCACACACCTCTGACATCGACGCCTCTACACCAGAAAACCTCGATCGTTTTCCTCTTCGTTACCCGTGAATCTAACATGTTGCACCGACCAGTGTGCGTCAGTAATAGGGTCAAACGCCTACGTTCTAGACAATATTTTTGTAAATGCTCAGCGTACAATCTGGTTTAAAATCTCTGAATCAAATTTTTGTAGTCTGGACGAAGCTTTTGGAAGACTTGAGGGCGTTTTGAATCTTCAGCAAGCCACATCATCATCATAGGAAAACAATTAAGATGGCATCGGTGGAAGATTTCTGTCCCCGCGTTTAGATCACATTCGTGTTCATTTTCTTGTGCAGGTGATATTCTGTTTACTGATGCTGCAGCCATGGACTATGTCTTTCAGGTGTAACAGTGATTCTCGCGTCCTATTTCATGTTTGAAGCCGTCTCAAGAAATGGCAGATACAGTGCTGTGGTTTTCACTTTGTTCATTAATGAGAATGGGTGATCGAAGCATTGTCTGAAAATGAGTCGGTCCTCCAATTCAGAATTGCATCTAGTTTGATTTGAGAATACAGAGAACAGATAAACTCTGTCTTCGGTAGAGAAGAATTGTTCATCCCAGTACTGATGGTTCTGTTAACTCCTGGGTAGATGAGCCGTCGTCTTTACAGTTAGTGGTTTTCATTGGATGTGCTGAAAACCATTCGATTATGACACAGAAGGGCCAAAAACATCAATTCAACTGAAAAATTGTAATCAAAACTAACTTATGATTGGAGCCCAGTCTGTGGGTGCCGACTTTGAAGCTGTTGCTCAATAAACAAAGTGATTGACGACTACTGAAAAAATCCACGTTCATTTCCTAGCAATGAGTGTTTTGACCTGCGAGAAGCTTTTCCATTGATCGTTGGTACCTGATCCGCAGAACTTGATCAACCAAGCTGGACGCCGTCAAAGGAAAATGAACGTCCACTTCAGAGCTTCGTGTCTGACTCCTTCATTTGATCTTCGTCTGATTTGATCTTTACTCTGTGAAGCTCCTTATATTCTTCGCATCTGGTTATGTTACAGACGTCTACGGAATTTCTCCGTTACACACATAGCTTACTTTGAGCAAAATGATATAAAATTGTATGTATATCACTAAAAATAAATATATTTTTTATTTGCTCTTGTTTTTTTGTTTTCCTCGTATTAATGTACAGAAAAACGTGTCATCTGCAAATTATAGGGGAAAATGAAATAATGGGTAAAATTATTTTCAAAATTCTTCAAATTGTGCGTCATTCATTTCACTGAATAGATTAAAAAGAAACCGTCCACCCCCTCGGAGTCTTGAAAAAAAAAATTGACTTTGTTGAATAATTTCTGTAAATACGGATGTTTATTCCCTGAATAAAACGGTAGTACTGGGAGCACCGCAGTAGTTTGACATTTTAAAACTTTCTGCATCCCTTTCACTGAACAAATTAGCTTGGTTAAATTTTCGCAGTCGTTCCTAGCGTTCATTACGTGGTAGAAAAATATGAAAAGTGCATATTGTATTGGAACAAATCAATTGTAAATTGCTTTGGAACAAATATGAAAAAGGGTAAACTGTATTGGAACAAATATGAACAGGGTAAATTGTATTGGAACAAATATGAAAAGGGTAAATTGTATTGGAACAAATCAATTGTAAATTGTATTGGAACAAACATGAAAAGGGTAAATTGTATTGGAACAAATCAATGAATTCCGTAGAGGTCCACCGGCGGCAACCAGATATCTCTATCGAAGTTCAAACGCAATTAATGGCCAGGCAACTCTTGTGGCTCATGTATACCTGGTCCTGCCACTGCACATGCCACTGCCACGGCCACTGCACCTGCCACTGCACCTGCTTCTGCAACGGCACCTGCCTCTGTACCAGCCACTGCACCAGCACCTGCCACTGCATCTATCCTTGGAACTGCACCTGCACCAGCACCTGCCACTGCATCTATCCTTGGAACTGCACCTGCACTAGCACCTGCCACTACATCTGTTCCTGCCTCTGCACCTGCCACTGCACCTGCTATTGCACCTGCCACTGCACCTGCCATTGCACCTGCCACTGCACCTGCCACTGAACCCTCACCAGCACCTACACTTACACCAGCTCCTACACCCGCCCGTTGCCACAGGGACTATGAGGAAAGAAGCCCATGCAAGAACACAAGAAGGTTGAGACGCGGTAGTCAGCATCAGCTTGGATGTCGAGGTCTTCAGAAACTGATCCAGCGCACTGGAGAGGTGCTTGCTGACTGATAGCTGATAGAATATATTTTTTAAACGTTTATGGAGATTCATTCAGAAACTGATCAAACACACGGAAGATATGCTTGATAACTGATAGCTGATAGTTGACTCGATATATTTTTGGAAACATTTATGGAGATTTATTTTCCCAGTCGTTCACGAGGTTTGCTCTACCACAGAAAGCACGGGGAAGGTAAAAATGGTAATTGTAGAGGCATAAACGCTAAATTTACGTCTATAGTTATATTATCATAATTTAGTTTCAGTTCCATAATAAGGGCGATCTTATTTTTCAGGGAATCGGTGGTGTAAAGTTTATAAATCATTTTAGACGAACGTCTAATCCTGATGTTCACGGTTCTTTGAAAGTGAATTTGGCAGCCCAATCTATTGGAGTTGCAGGTTACACGCAATACTATCTATCTAGTACTACCATCTATGTACCATCTAAAAACGCAATACTATCTATCTAATACTACCATCTATGTACCATCTAAAAACGCAATACTATCTATCTAATACTACCATTTATATACCATCTAAAAATGCAATAATATCGAAACCAAGATGGAAACTCAAACTCAGGCCATGTGATGTCAGTTTGAGGAGTGTAAAGAGTGCATTTGTTCGCGCCTGTGGGGATTTTGAGTTCCTCTCTGTTAAGCTCTGCGTCATTTTTTGTGATATGAGCGTTTATTGGACTCACAAGCCACTCATGCGTGGAATTTGGTACGGAAAACAAATTGTATAATCAGTTTCAGTACACAACGAACGCCAGAATAACCCCATCTGGGGGTAATTTAGAATCGTTTAAATAGTATAAATTCTGTCATTTTCTTTTTTGTCAGTCATAATTGTAATCGGACTTTCCTCACATAGCTTATTTATAGGATTTTGTTGCCAAAAATAGCTTCTGATTTCTCATTACAGCCTCAGATATTCCCTAAAATCACACGAGTTCACGAAAGCACTATCATCTAACGCACCCTTCGTGATGGCTGGGTTATTCTTACGGGCCTCCTTTCATGTTTTGATTCGTATCAGAGACATTGTGCCAGCCATGTATATATAGAGTAATGTCAATCAGAGCAATGCATCTCAGCAAAGCTCATAACCTGGAAACAGTCTCAAGATCAGGGCTTCATGATGAGAAAACATATCGACTGCTCATTATTCTGCAACTGTGCAATTCTTCACTTCTTGTGCGTCAGATACATAGCTTAATCCCGCAATTTTATAATAATTGTTGCTGCTGTAGTTCGCCTCCTTCTTCCGGGTACATGATCCTACTCTCCTCGGAAGATAAGGCATTTACTTCGATATTCAAGCTTGTAATTTGAAGGTATTGTAAACTTTTTTGACGGATAACATCATCTCAAGATTACATCTGAGCGGAATTACTGTCTCTTTTTTTCTCCACCAATTGATCAAGAAAAAAGTTTACAAGAGGAAGAACATCTGATGGAGGAGATCCTGTGAAAGTATTATTTGTCATAAAGCGAGGTGGTTCTCCAACTTAAGGTTCTGAAACCGATGTTAGAAATGGTATGGCTTATAGACAGTGTTGCAGTCTATTGCCAGTGTGGTTGATCTTGAACATTTCAGCGTCATTGATACTTTGCTCTCATAGTATGTCGGTAGACTACTATGAATTATAATGACCATGATAGAAGCCTTCTCGATTAACTTAAAAATTCGTTATTAACATCTATAGCAATAGTTTGCTTTGGCGTTTTCTTCATGCCTGTTGGAGAAACCACCTTGAATCATGCAGACCTCTCACGTTAAAAAAAAATCTCTTCAATTTTATCAGTGGTTTGACCGACATCGGAGAATTTAATATCAGTGGTTTGACCGACATCGGAGAATTAAACTCGGACGGCAGGAACTGGCTTACGAACTCGAATGATAAATCTTGTTGATGCCAGAGTACATGGTTCGTCGACTTCAAAGGGCCCATTCGATTTATTTGAACTGCACTGTAACAAATATTGAATTTTCCCGCGCCAAACGGCTGTTTTGAGTAACAAAAAAAGCACGATAAATTCCTTTCTGATCAAAATACTTTCACGCTGGTTAAATCTTCGTGCAGGTGAAAAGTGGCATTCCTATGATCTTTCCATTTTATCAGGTCAGTCAACAATGCTCTCATATGTAATTGTTCCATCGTTCAAGTTTACAAGTTTAAGAAGAATTCTTTTCTAAATTTTTAGTCTGTATGGCTCTTGATTTGAGTAGTGCCGCTAGCGTCAAGCGTTCTAGTTCCAGGGAGGCATGCCGGCTGCTCAGAGCGCTGATTCATGAGAGTTGAATTCTAAAAACAAAGAGCTTGATATCTTGTCGTTCATGTATAGCTGTTCCTGTATTTACATGTCTCTGTATAGTATAAGTCCATTGTGTTACGTTAATTTCAAAACAAGAAATTATTATTATATCATTATTATTATTATTATTACTATTGATATTAAACCAGTTTTTGGAAAATGGAATGTTGCAATTCTTTCAAGCAGAGTTTTTGTTGGTAAAAACTCAATTAAAACAATAGTAAAACTGAAAGACAGGCAGCACTTGCACGACTGTACGATCCACGGGATGCGGTCAGTCATTGGTTAAAAATTTGATGGCTCCCCGTTTACGAAATTCAAGCGACAGCATCCTCACAAGATGTGACAGTAATCACGAATGGAAATGGATTAATTGTTCTCTTTTGAACGGAAGCTCGTGGTTTATTCCGTAAGTAAGTTAAATGAATGCCTTATAATCGCACCGACCTTTAATAGAATATAGTATAGAATAGAGTTGTCATGTTGTGATAGACTCTTATGTAACTCATACGCCCCATGTTCTCAGACGTTACTTACAGGAATAGCAGTGAGATAAATATTTATGGGTCACAGCGATGTTAAAAAGCCTTTTGCAGACGATATCTCTTGAGGATCTATGCATTCAAGAGTCGCAATTCCGATGCCATTCTTCGCAAAAAGTTTCTGGCATTAAACGAGCTATTTGTGGGGATCTGAGTCCAATTTAGCCTCACACATTACATTACGACCCCTGATAAGCTACCCAAAATGGCTTTTTGAGTGCTTTTGAGAGTGATGTCGCTTCATATGTTTCATTTTTGAAAGCAGGGTCGCTTACACGCATTCAATTTCTCGTCCAGAGTTCATCTGAGGTATCATTTCTCGCACTAGCGTATAAAACAGACCTGATCAGTTCAGTTCATCAATCAGTAACTCCTCCAGTTACATGTTAAAAATCGTACTGCTCCCCGAATAGGAAATTCATGCGACAGTATCCTCACAAAAAGTGAGGATACTTTTGAGGTATCTGAGGTATCATCAGCCGCACTAGCGTATTAAACAGACCTGATCAATCCCGTTCATCTGACGGTAACTCCCTCAGCTCGCAAACAAGTCTTGGATCAATGTCTGATCAAAGGAAATTATTTTTATTGGTTTTCTCTTGATCGCCGTGAACCTGGTGCGCGTCAACTCCTCGTTCAACTTCTCTGATGTGCACCTACGTGCAGGAATAGATGAATCGCGAGTGAAGTTTTTCAGAGTTCAATTAAAGTTTAAAAGAATCGAATTGGAAGCTCATAGGTTTACGAAATAACTGCGAACAGAAGAAAGGAATTTGAAATCGTCACAATAGGGATTTCTTTGAATCAGCAAGATCATGTTGAGGTAAATCTAATATGATACACGCAGAGAATCACAACTCTTCTCGAGTTGATCGCTCTTTGCGTGTTTATTTTACTCTGTAAGTTGAAAATTTTGTCCACTGATGCTAGAGTAACAGAGTGTGTCGCCCTTACGTAAAATCAGTGTTACATGCAGATATCGTGTTCAGAATCACATCGTAGAATTGGAAAATTGATTCTGCGTTTTCTATAATCATCAATAAGGACACTGTGAGGTGGGAGGATAGCTGACAAGTCGATGCTCATGCATGCCTAAATCTAAACATAATCACGAATTCAGATTGATAAGTCGGTGTCATTGTAAGGCAAAAGCAGAGTAGATGTGTCATTATTTTCGCGGCCAAGTTCATTAGAAACAATGGGTCGGTAACTTCAGTTCAGATTGATGTTGGTGTCGCAGAACACAGCGAATGTCCAGAAAAAACTAGATCAGGTGTTATATGTTTATACAGCCAGTGAATCAATTGAACGAAAGAAGTCAAGCTTTTCGGCCTTAGATTTCAACACTTCGTTATCTAATTTCTGCTTTGGATAAGGTTCTGAGAAAGATTTTCATCGACTGATGTTGACCAGGAGGCAAAATTCAATAAGATAATTGAGATTCACAAAAGAGATCTCTCGTTGATTTCACACTCACTATTGCGACTCTTGATTCACCCTTTACATTACAAATCTGCATGAACTTTTAATAGACGGAAAATACGGCTTAGATCGGTAATCTGTATGCAAATTCTAACAAGCAAAATTATCTCAGGTCATTGCATTACAAGAGAAGTAAATGTGAATAAATAACGCGCATATTTTTGTTTTCTTTTTTTGTGATGCAAGAAAAGTGCCTCACATAATCAGCGAGCATTATTTGAATTCAAAACCTAATTACAAGAAATCTTAAGCTGCTCTTTCAGCCGTTCTAATTTGCTAGCGAGTATTGAGTGTTGTGCATTTATTCGTGGTTAAAAGTTAGGAAATTAATTATTCTGGATCATGAAAAATTGAACCCTGTTTCCTAATTTTTTCAAATCACGTTGTGACTAAAGAAAACCATTTCAAACGTTCACGTACACGGAAACATTTTAAAAACCAATGTTATACATTTCATGTATCAAATTCATTAGAAATAAACTGTTTTTTCTTTTCTTTCTTTTCGTACGTGTGATGACCACACGTGCGTAAGAGCATAGATGGCTCAGACCAACGTAAGATGTGACATCAATCCCGATATCAAATTCTCAAATTTGGCAAAGTTTATGCAAGTGCTTTGCAAGCCAGCGAAATTA
>JACJUY010001996.1:85531-121538 GCA_014220935.1 Platorchestia sp. MABIK
TTTTTTTTTTTTGTCGTCTATCACAAATATTCTCGTTTGTTTATAATATACATTCATTTCATCTCATTGTAACTTTAACTATGTTGAACTACGTTCATCATCTGATCATTAATATCGTCCACTGTGGCCAACACGTACACGGTATATTTGTGCAAGCTGTTCTTACCAATGATAAATATTTCTTGCAAGAGTGAAATAAATCAACAATTCAGAAGAATAAAGTGGGCTCGAAACTTGCTCCCACAGAAAATCGATAAAGATACAGAACTATCATCTCATTTCTTATCAAAGTAAACAGGAAATAATACATTTGGGGTAAAGTCAATATTTTATAAATATTGTGCCAACAAGTCTCACACAGGGTACTCGTGTTAATGCTGCGTGATTCACCTAAATTCCTTCTGCGACCTGAAAGAAATACAATTGAGAGCAAATGGAATGACACTAAATGAGAGCACTCAGCTTTGGTTTTACGAGAAACTGGGAGATGAGTTTCAAGCAGAAGTGGAGGGATGAGCTTTGAATCGACTCCGGCTCTTGATGTCAATGGCTCTGAAGCTCCAACGTCGAGCACTTAATACCCGATAATCACCACGTTATAGATCTTACTGTTCACGAGGAGTCTTTACCAGGATTTACAAGAGCTAATTCAAGATGCAAAACGGATCTCTCAGCTCTTGTTTTATAAATGTAGTAATTTAACCACGAGATTCAGTTCGGCAGCCTACATCCTATAGGGTGAAGCGCCCGGAGTTATTTTTCCCACGACCAACCCTGACGATTATTTCTGATGAAATCGTATTGCCTAACTTGCAGGGGTTCTCAAACTTTTTTCAACCAAGGAACACTTTTAGTACAGAAGATAAGCTGAGGACCCTTTCACATGCGTTCTCCTAAGAAAAATATGTATATATGCATCCACTGTTAAATTCGTTAAATTTGGGGACCCCACTTTAGAAACCTCTAGAGGCCCTAAGGGACTCGCCTACATGCCGAGGAGATCCATAAGATACCTGCAGCTTAGCATACTTGTTTGATCGAGGTGAGAGAAAATATACAAATCACCCTAACACACACGGAAACATGCCTAATAAAACCGTCGAAGTCCTTCAGGCATGTTCCAACACTTGTGCCATTGTGCTGAAATATTCCTAAGTACTCCCGGGGGCATGATAAGTTATTCTATCAAGCCGTGTGCTTTGATTTACATTACTTCCAGGATTTTATGATTTTGTCAAACGAAATTGAACCCGAACTTGCGTTGAAAACTGTTAGTGGTATTATTTTAGGAACTTTTACTTAGCCCTTAATGGCATTATTTTATGATAGTAATTGATGCCGTTTACAAATTTTCCCATAATAACCGCAGTAAGACAACTTACAAGTCCCTCAACGCTGCTAAAAATACGATTTTAACTTCCATTATCTGTATCGCATTCGTTGGCGAGTGTCTGTCAATATAGAATTATTCCGCACAACGAACTGTCATTGCTACACAACCTATTTTTGGGAGTCTGTACCCAATATAGGTGGCGATAGCCCACTACAGTCCACCAAGGGATACCTAAAATAGCACTTCGAGTGTTTTCGAAAGCGTTATCACTTGGTGTACCCTATGTGGCGGCCGGGCCTCACCCACGCAGTCGTGCGTCCTGGTTATCTCTCTGCGATTATACGTACATGAGCCGGCTCTGACCGACTCAGTCTTGTTAACAACGCACTCAACTTGTACGCAACTCCAACACCAGAGTTTAACCTTAACACTTTAAGTGCGACGCGACCCACCGGTGGTCACTAAGGGGATTTTCATGATTCTCGTGCCCGACCAGCAGTTCTAACTCAATTTCGATGAATGCTTAATGGAAACGAAGTGAAGGAGCAATATATTTAATGTTCGTTATTCTCAAAATTTATCTAGATATTTAACTCTAATTTGAGTTGAATTTCAAGATTAATTTTGAAAATAACGAACATTAAATAAATTGCGCCTTCATTTCGTTTTCATTAAGCATTTATCGAAATTGATCAATACGCACACATCGATCAATTAAGCAGCAACCTTCTTCAAAATGTGAGAAACGTTTATATATTAAATATCAGTATAGCACACATCGCTAAATTAAGCAATAAACAGCAGTTCAGAGTTAGTCAGTGAGATACTACGGTCGAAGTTCAAAGAACTTTAGCGACCCGACAACACTTGTAACTCTTGCACCTGCACCAGCGTCATCGTCATCGCAAAGCCGACGCCTGAGCGCAAAGAGATGACTGAGTCGCCCCAATATGTCGAGGCATCTGACATTGATCAGCGCGTTCAAGACTTGTTTATATTCCCAGAGATTTGAATATTTATTCATTTTCCAGGGGGTTATTTACTCTTAAGTATTACGACTGTGGTAAGATCGAAAATGAAGTGCCAAGTCTTTTTATCATTAAGGTGCTAGCGGCTTTTTTGCTTGTGATCGTAAAATGGACGTGGTAACGGCTTTCTATGTCTTCTTGTCTCCTTTGTGGATTAGGTGAATTGCAAAAGATGATGAAAATGAAATCTTGTGTTTTCATCGGGCAATACAAATAGAAAACAAACTACACACAATAAACTCTATAACACGCATGAACGTAAAATGCAAAACTTGGAATGGCAAAACACTATGAAGGCGAAACTTGATAGATTGTCGTGTTTTATTTTATTGCTGTCTATTTCGACCAATGAAATCATCTCTCGATTCTCTCAATAAAGTCTGAGTATAATTTTAGCCCAAACATCTTAGTATTTGAGTGAGTAAATTTTTTTTTGCATGGGCAATTATCATTTTTTTCAGTGATGTTGTGATCATCTCCTAAGCTTCACAGGTGTAATAGTTTATGTTTCAAGTGTCAGTCCTATCGAGATCCGAAGTATGTATGGAGAAGAAAGATGGAAGCTTGGTTCGGGATTTAAACGAAGAGGTAACCGACCAGAAAAGAGTAACTTGTAGTGGAAGTTGGGTGAATGTACCGTTTGCCTAAGAGTGAGATGGCTTCTCAACATTAGGCTGTAAAAGTAATGTCGTAAGAGTAAACAGGGTTCTAAGATTAATAAGTCGATTATCGCATTTCGTGTTTGAGAGTGCCACGTTACTGTACAAAATTGTGGCCGACTAGTTTCAACGTTAGGAAATTATTTCACGATTCCTTTAAAATCCTGTACGTTCACGAAACATATTTCAAGATGGGGATAGAAACGTTTTTGATTTGAGACGCAGGATAAAAAGAGATCGCTTTTGTATGTGTAAAAAAAAATCAGTTTTTCAATCACACGGAAAATGGATTATTTTATTTAGTAAAGGAACCTGTGGATGGGCTACACCATAAATGAACATGCGCTTTTTTCACGGTCACTTTAATGTGAATTCTTACATAACCCTCAAGCAACCTATTCTTAGAGCTCCGCACTAGGAATAGCTGTGAGACAAACATTCCAAGGCCACTGCTGAGCTAAAAATAAACTTTCTGGTACTGATATTTCTTGGTGCGTAATTCCGACAGCATTGTTCGTAGTAAGTTTCTGGCATTTTGGGCGTCCACTGAAGCTGCAGATAACACGTTAGAGTCCTCGAAGGTGTTGCCCAAAATAACTTCTCGAGTGCTGCTGAGAGCGTTATCTTTTTGTGTACCCTGTGATATCAAGATTTCCTCATTTGGTCGTTCTCAACTTGAGTTCATCATCCGTGCCACCAACGAATCATAATGTGATGGATACAATTCATTTTGAGCAACTCACCCACACGGCTAACCAGTGAAAATAAACGTTTCATCATTGCACATCATGTTCTTAGCTTTTTTGGACCATGTTTAGACATGATGCGCCCTACCTCCTCAAAAATTCGCGCAGATGATTTTTGCTCACGAGAAAGGATGAGTAGCGAGCGAGGTTTTTCATAATTCAGAGAAATAAATTTGAATCTTTTATCTAAAAATAATAATCACAAATTTTAAAAATGACAAAGAAAACTCGGAGGGATTGTTAGTTATTTGACCAACAAGATCCAATTCAAGATATATTTAAATAGGAGAGGTAAAAATTTAAAGCTGATGAGCTCGATCATTCTCAAACATACATGCTTTTAGACACTCGTTGACATATATGCGAGAAAACTTCGTGCTAAATTTCTGAGCAAATGATCGCTCTATTTCAAATGCAGAGTCATTTATTTTCGCTCGTAATATAGTGCTTATAACGTTTCTGTTCCTATTGCACTATCGCAGAGCTCTTCTTTCAATTCAAAATAAATAGAAATGTCTTTCTTAGGAATTCTTGAACGTCTCATTCCATTTTTGTCTTCAGAATTCAAGGGATTTTTCAAATTATGAGTGAGGTAACCAAGAGATTTAATTTTCTGCTTTTTCTTCATTTCTGTTCAATTTTTGACAAGGCTATTATGATTTGTTGTGCAGTATGTCTGTCACCTGAAGACTATTATGTTAAGGAATTGATAAATCCCAGGTTGTTTTACATTCTATCTAATCTATTTTAGAATGAATTTACTGAATTTGTTACATATATAAGCAAAGTTTGATATGTGGCTTACTTATAAGCAGGCAAATTTTCTAAGTATATCTAGTCAGATTCAGAACTTTTCTGAGATGAAACTGCAATGACATAGCTGAAGATTTCAAGCCTCGCTCGTTGATTTAGGTTAATAATATCAGAAATTAATGAATTTGTCAGCTATAATTCATAGCGATCTTCCGTTACTAACTGTACAGTATGGTAGCATATTTCTCTCCGAAGACATTTACCTGACACTTATTTGTCATGAAGATTGATGACGTTTTACGAGTGCTTCACACAAAAACTCGCCCACGAAATTAATTCGTAAGTTTGTTTGCAGAGACCTCTTCCCAAAATAACTCTTAGTTGATGAATGTGCTTCTCAGCGCCACTACAAATACGATTCGATTCCATAATTTATATCACTTTCATTTGCGACTATCCGTCATCTCAGTATTATTCCGTGCAAACGTACTGCTAACGTGCAACCTATTTTTGGGAGCCTGTACCCAATTTAGCTGCCGATAACCCACTACAGTACACCAAGTGTGGCCTAAAATAGCACTTCGAGTGTTTTCGAAAGCGTTATCATCTCGTGTACCCTCTGTGACGGCCGGGTCTTTCCCATGCAATCGTGAGTCCATCCCAGGTGTTATCTGTCCTCTAGTATATATAAGGCGGCTCTGAGCGACGCAGTTCATCTTAACAACGATATTCAGCCTGCACACAGCTCCAAGACCTGAGTCTGACCATAAGAAACCTCGACTACTTTCCTTCTGAGGCCTGTGAACCAAATGCGCTTCCGCATCCTGGGTTCAACAACTGAGTCAAACTGAGGAATATCCGTGAAGTTTGCAGAGAAACTCCAAATCTATTCTGATCTAAAGTTTTGGAATTCATTTCTGAAATTTGAGTGAAACTCTTGAAAAACTTTGTTGTGCATTGAGACATTGGCGAGCGACATCATCAGAGTAAACCAAGATGTCTTCGGTGAAAGATTTCGGCCCACGCGTCTTGGTCGTATTTGGTCTCGTCTTCTTGCTGCTGCAGGTGGAGACTTTATTCACTGATGCTGCAGCCATGGACTACGTCTTCCAAATGTAAAGGAGTGATTTTCATGTACTATAGTGTGGTGAAAATCAATTCGTGAAATTGAGAGAAGAAATGATGGAAGCGTCTAATATGCTGAACTACGAGAAAACAAAGCGCAATGGAAGATGATATATCGTGGCCTGATGGTCGAACACATGTGAGACATGAATTGGTCTTTGTGTTAATTTTTTCATCTAAGTCTGATGAGTTCAGTGAAAATATTCTTCGTCACCAAGACGGGAGGTTTGCTGATATTTCCTATTGATGGTATGTTGTACCACTGGCATCAGTTCAAGAGGAAAGTTGGCTTCAAAATAAACGGAAGATCTGAGATCAATTCTTGGGTACTCCTCGGAAATGTTGAAGCATGAAGAATTCAGACCTCATTTACTACATCTGAAAATCATCATCCACTTCATAGGAATGAGCTTTTCGACATCCCATTGCCTTCCCGACGATCTCTGGCAGCCGAACCGCAAAATTTGAAAACCCAAGCTGGATGACTTCGAATGAATATGCGCGTCGATTTCAAAAGTCCATCGTCTTATTTGATGTTCACTGTGTGAATTACCTTGATTTCTTTGCATCTGCTAATGTTGCTGTTGCTTTAGAAATTGTCCTGCTTGTTAACTTTGAGCAAAATAATCTCATCTTATAAGAATCTCAATTAAATAATAATGAATTAACCTTTTCTGTTGTTTGAACATCCTTGTATCGATCATTTTCTAGACGAAAACAAGAGGTCTCCAATGCGAGCATCAAACGAAATGAAGTGAATGCTAGATTTGTCTTCAAATTTTCTAGGCTATTCAATTCAGTGAGCCGTTGACTTCAGGAAAACGTTACGGAAACTCAGAAGCTTGTTCGAAAAGTTTAATTTGAAATACTTTCCTGAACACATTACACAGGCTCTCCTGATGATACATAAGAGAGAAAACGCTACTTTGAATACGCCTGTAGTGTAGGGATTTAAAAAATTTTCCTTTCATTTTGACTGCATAAAACAATTTTAAGTACCACTCACCTCTTCCAGGTTTTATAAGAATGGGAAGAAGCGTACAAATAATAAATACATCAAAATAAATCGATAAATTGTGCATGTGAGAGTCATCCGGATATCACGGTCGAAGGTCAAGGGAATTCAGTGACCCAATAACTTTTGTGACTTGCACAGGAAAATCGAATATAGTAAATATGTATACGCACACATCGATAAATTAAGCAGTAACCTTCTTCTTAATTTTAGAAACGTATGTATCTTAAATATCAATATGCACAGATCGATAAATTAAGCAGCAACCTTCTTCAAAATGTGAGAAACGTGAATATATTAAATATCAGTATAGCACACATCGCTACATTAAGCAATAACCAGCAGTTCAGAGTTAGTCAGCGAGATGCCACGGTCGAAGTTCAAAAGACTTCAACGACCCGAAAACACTTGCAACTCTTGCACCTGCACCAGCGTCATCGTCTGTTAGGGGCAAAGCCGACGCCTGAGCGCAAAGAGATGATTGGGTCGCCCCAATATGTTCAGGCATCTGACATTGATCCTCGCGCTGAAGACTTGTTTGCCAACTGAGACTTGAATATCTATTTCGTTCGAGAATTTAGGAATTCTTATTTTGTTCGGTGGTTAATTACATACAGATATAATAAGTGTCGTAAAAATAATATTGTAGTTACAACTCTTTACCAACATTATGTGGCGAACTACTTAATTCATGCATACAATTTAATGGTGGTAGCGATTTCCCCAAAGTTATTGGGGAATTGAAAGATGAAAGCTAAGATCAACGACATCACTAGGAAGGCAGTTGATCTGGAAAGGGTTGACTAACAGAAGAAGATTTGTGAAAACTAGGTTTGTGTCTCAATGAGTTAAGACCGCAATTTTAATGCGAAACCAGTGTTAGAGCAGACAAGGCTCAGGGACAACTATGTCGAAAATCGCCTTCCATGCTTGGGAGTGTTTGGTTTTAGAGGAAGATTCTGGCTTGGTGATTTCACTCTGGTTATATACGGTCACGACTCATTTCCAGTCGGGCTTGTCAACGAAACATTTTTCCAGTAAGAGAAAGTGGCGTTGCTTCATTTCTGACGGAGAGGAATAACCAAGGGATTTTTCTGATTAATTTACATCTTTGTTTGCACGCTAAATAGACTGTTCTATTCGTATGTGAAACTTTTATATGACCGTCATTGTATGTGCAATTTTGTCAGTCATTTTTTGTAAGAGATCTCTACTTTCATTCTCTTCGCGGTCGTCACTTTTTGGTGAATATAACACAACGGTTACCTGATACAACCTATTCTTGGAGCTCCGTAACAGAAATAGCAGAGAGATAAACATTTCGAGGCCACCGCGCAGCTAAAAATAAACTTTCCGGTTCCGATACTTCTTGATGCGCAATTCTGATGCCATAATTATTCGTAGCAAGACATTCATGGCCATCTGCGTCCAAAATAGCTGCAGATAACATATTACAGTCCTAGAAGTGTTACCCAAAATATCTTCCCGAGCGTCCTCGAGAGCGTTATTGTTTTGTGTACTCTATGATATCAATGTTTCCTCACGTGGTAGGTTCCCATCCTGAGTTCATCTAGTCAGGCATCGGCGCCACCATCAAATCTTCAATGCTATTCATTCTCCAGTATTTTAACTCAAATTCAAAGAGGTAAATCGGTTTGGTTAATTCAAAATTTTCTTTGATTTTGAATATTGACGTGTGATCAGATTGACTGCTCAGCTCATTTCAGATGGTTTGTTGATGGTTAACTCGAATAGGCAATTGACTTTAAGTTCATTTGACCGAAACATTTCAGCACAGATTGACCACTGACCTCAGAAGGACCGATAGTTTGATTTCAGATGGACTGCTGATCTCAGATGGATCGATGACTTGAGGTAAAATGGATCCTTGACCTCAGATAGACCGATGGATTGAATTCAAATCGACTGCTGAGCTCAGATGGATCAATGGATTGAGTTCAAATGGAGTGCTGACCTCAGATGGATCAATGGATTGAGTTCAAATGGACTACTGAGCTCAGATGGACCGATTGCATGAGTTCAAATAGTTCGTAGACTTCAGATCCGATGGACCGTTTCCGTCAAAGAACATAGCGTATGTTGGCCAGATATTGGATCGGATTCTGGAAGTTGAATTCCTCAGCCGAACGATTGGAAGAAAGTTGTCAGGCTCCTGGACTATGGTTTTCGAAATTTTATTGTTCAATTCTTTCTTCGGAATAGATTCTGAAGAGTCTTTTCATCGATTGCTTGCCACTTGACGGCAATGTTTGAAAAAATGGACTAAGTGAAATAGAAGAAGTTGTCCTCCATTAATACGAAATTACTACTCGAGTATTTTTCTTTTATCAAATAAAGTGCTTTATATAGTTGAAAATTTGAAATACTGCTCATAACTGGAAATTATTTTGTGAATTCTATACAGCAAAGATATCTCAACTAATTGAGTGTCATAATAACAGAGAACATTTTTATTATGTACTTTTCCTCTATTCCGTCTGATTTCATCTGAAATAAATTTCGGACGAGCATCTATTGAAATTAAACCACAAGCTCAAGATATCACAAATTTACTCACACTAGCGATACAATTTGAATTTGAGAGTCAAACATTATTTTTCGAGAGTTGCGGGGAATGAACAAAATTTTTTCAGATTCCATTCAACACTACGCCAATTTGAAGAAATCATTCTCCTACACATCATGCTCAACGGGACACATCTTAAAGCATAAATCCGATTTAAGCAAAGAGCGATTTAAGTAAAATGAACATTTGTTTAGTCAAAGTATAAAGTTTTAGAGACAAAATGAAGGAGGAGAGAACTGAACTACAGCGCAGAGTTGCAGCATCTACCTCACGGCTTCTCAACCTTTCTATTGTCGGGTACCCCCTTAGCTTAATGGCGTATCTTCATGTACCCCCAGCACAGTTAAAGGTTAAAAACCTATTAAAATACACATAATGATTAGTAATTATATACTTATACGGTTGTATGTAAATAAATATTGTACATTTTAACACATGAAGCATGTTAAATGTACCTATAGAGGTACATGTACCCCCTGTTGAAAAGTCCTGATCTACCTGATCTGGTTTCTGAGGCGGAGGCGAGATACAAACCTTAATGTAAGACACACGAAAATCCTCGACAACATTCTAGATTGCGTAAGCGTGAATTCTTGGCGTTTCGAAACAGTTGTTTGCCTCGAAAACTGGTTGTACGGTGGAGAGCCACGACTTCAAGTTTCTCTGTTTAGGACCGGGCGGCGTAGAATTTACGAACTCTTGAAGCGGAAGCGCGAAGAATAAGCAGCGGTAACGTTGTCTCTACTGCAGCTGTTCCTGAGTATTTATCTGCATAAATGTTCTGGTCAACGCTGCCAGAAGCGCTATGGTCTTATGCTGCATGCCTACCAAAGATTCATATTCGGACACTAACTGTGATACTGAAAATGGCTTTCAAGCATTCCTTTTTTTTCTCGTGTAAGAATATCAAGCAAATAGGTTGAGGACAAATAATTCACATCCGAACACAACAGCCCATTCACAGAGAATTATTTGAAGTTACCAGAATTCAAATATTAAAAGATAACCGAACGCAGATAAAAGTGTGCAGCTTGATATAAACTCCACCAAAATAATAAAAAAACATATTACCCACCTGCAAATACGGGAACCAAAATGTCTTAACAGCCTCCAATCTCGAATGTTGCTTTCGTTAGTTTTATTTCCGCGTCGTTGAGAGGAGCAACTCCTGACATTTGCCGTGAGTAATTAAGCGCTGGTCGTGGGCATCAAAGCCACGCTTACAGCCGCTGCGGCACCTGCACCGCCGCCGTCTCGCCGCTCCCGCACCTGGGCCTTCTGTGGGGCGTGGGAGGGGGAGGGGTGAGAGGGAGAGTTGGAGAGGGAAAGTGGGGAAGATGGAGTGAGAGGGAGAGTTGCAGAGGGAAAGTGGGGGAAAAATGAAGTGAGAGGGAGAGTTGGAGAGGAAGAGAGTGGAGAAGAAATGGAGTGAGAAGATGGAGTGAGAGGGAGAGTTGGATAGGAAAAGTGGGGAAGAAATTCAGTGAGAGGGAGAGTTACAGAGGGAGAGTTGAAGAGGGAAAGTGGGAGAAAAATGGTGTGAGAGGAGAGTTGGAGAGGGAAAGTGGGGAAGAAATGGAGTGAGAGGGAGAGTTGGAGAGGAAGAGAGTAGAGAAGAAATGGAGTGAGAAGATGGAGTGAGCGGGAGAGTTGGAGAGAGAAATTGGAAAAAAATGAGTGTGTAAAAAAGTGAAGAGGTATAAGGAACGGAGGAGTTAAGTGAGGGAGGTGCGCTAGGTTATGACCGCTCAGAAGCAGCCCAGGATCTGCCCTTGCTTTACTGGCCTCAGGTTTAGGAGGGCACTTTGTTACCTTCTTTATACGTGGGCAGCTGTGGTCAACGAACTAGACGTCCAGCAATCGAGCCTGCAAGCAATCCCAAAGCCTTATTTTGGCACAATTTAGTCGCGCCTGCAGCTCGTTCGGGAGATGACCACCAGACTCAGAGCTTAGGTGCTTACATGTGGGATTTAAAATACTTCGATAGTAAATCTGACGGCCGCTGTTAAATTTCGAAACTGGATGAATCAAAATCAATCGAGTGTCAATGCGTACTGTCAAACGTACAGTAACTTACTGCAATGCGTGCTGTCAACTGTCAAACGTACAATCAATGCGCACTGTCAAACGTATTGTTAACGCGTCCTGCCAAACGTACTGTTAATGCGTACCGTCAAACGTACTGTTAATGCGTACTGTCAAACTTACTGTTAATGCGTGCTGTCAAACGTACTGTTAATGCGTACTGTCAAACGTACTGTTAATGCGTACTGTCAAACGTACTGTCATTGCACAACCTATTTTAGGAGTCTGTACCCAATATAGCAGCAGATAACCCACTACAGTACACCAAGTGTGGCCTAAAATAGCACTTCGAGTGTTTTCGACAGCGTTATCACCTCGTGTACCCTCTGTGACGGCCTTGTCTCTATTGCGCAGTCGTATGTCCGTCACAGGTGTTATCTGTCCTCTAGTATTTATAAGGCGGCTCTGATCGACGCAGTTCATCTCGACATCGCTCCCTGCTGACACACAACTCAAAGAACAGTGCCTGATCGTAAGAAAACTCTACTGCATCGGACACACTTTTCGTGCTTTGAAGAACGGACTCAAGTGCAAGCAGCCGTTTTATTTCAAGCTTCTCATCGAGCTGTGCCAAAGTTATTTTCAAGTCCCTGAAATCTGTGAATTATTTTGAGCTTTGCCAGAAAAGTTTGAGAATAGAAATTATTATCACTTTTTGCAGCCAGCTTATCTTCAGAGAAAACCAAGATGGCCTCCGTGGAAGATTTCTGCTCCCGCTTCTTGATCGTCTCTGTGATAATTTTCTTGTTCCTGCAGTTGGAGATACTGTTTACTGATGCTGTAGCCATGGACTGCGTTTTCCAGATGTGACTAAGCATTATTCAGTTCCTACCTTAGGAAAAAAATCGATGCGAGCATTTGAAAGCGTACTGCTGAATTAGAAAAAATGGCTAGTTCCTTCTCAGCGAAATGCACTTCGCTGTGGAAGAAGAGATGGCATTTCTCTATCAAAGTAACTCAATTTGTTGCTTGAACAAAATGTCCCTCGACTTCAAAGCAAATGACGCGTTGACTTCGGAACAAGTGGCTCGTGGACATTGGAAGCCAGTCGGTTTTTTAGCAGATGCCGTATGTCACGGTTCGTCACCTTCAAAACGGATTAATCTTCGACTTTGAGGTCCGTAGACCAACGAGAGCAGGAACACTGCAGAAAACCCTTCAATGACGAAGTATTTGATACCCGTGTATGTACCTTCAAAACGAACGAATCTTCGACTTTAAGGTCCGTAGACCAACGAGAGCAGGAACACTGGCATCACTGCAGAAAACCCTTCAATGACGAAGTATTTGACACGTGTTTGTGTGAGAAAATGCTCTGCTTGTTCCCCGGCGAAGCTTACTCGCGTAATTCGAGTAACAAAATCCATTGACTTTAAAGCGAAGGGCCCATCGACTTCAAGAAGCTCTCTTCAACGAACGCAGTTGAATTCCCTGCACAAGGTTCTACCTGGCTCCACGGTGTGAGGATGTCAAGGATATTAATTCTTCCTCCCATTGTTCACTTTGAGTGAATTTCATGGCGTTTTTCAAAAACATCAATAAAAGTCTTTGAAAATTAAAAATTTATGTTTTTATTGCTCCTTTATTTTTCTCAAGCGGTCTAGCAGCCAGTTTCTTTAAAATATCAAGTGCTCGGGAACGTATAAGAAGTGTAGAACAAGTATTTTGTATTTTCCGTTTCATCGAATCAGGAAAGTATTTCCGATCATGTTTTCCAAGAATTCTAGTCACATTTTCAAATCGTACAAAATGCGAGAAAACATTTCAAACTCCCATCACTTTTCTTCGTATTTCAAATGTCTTACCTGCCAGCATTCAATTAAGTCTGCAAGAATTATGTTCCCTGATTTAATGTAAAATGTTCAGGTTCTCGTAGGAAATAAAAGAATTGACACCAAGTGAAGCCAATACTAAATTTCCCTCAGGGGAATCTATTATTTTTGAGAGTAGTAGCTACCACACTCTTTTTGCATGGACTTGATATCAGTTCTTTATATTTTAATTAATCGTTTGAGTTACGTTAACACATTTGACTTTATTGGCATCATCCGAGCTTCATTCTCATCAATTCAGAGCCGTTTGAAAAGATTGTATTTTTTCCATGTTTCTTCCGCTTAATAGTCTCAAAAAAGAACGCACAGCAATTGACTCCAATATATGATAGTCATATGACCAAGACTCTCTTGAAAGAAGGCTAAACCCACTCTGACACGTGGTTTTAATTCAATACTAACTTGATATTTTACAATGCTTTATGGTAAAATAATCTGTCCCTAAAGCTGTCCCCTATCTCTTCGTTACATCATTTCAAAAATATCTGTTACTTGAATTTTATTTTGTTGTGTAGAAATTGTTCAGCTGAAGCGCTGTCGAACTCCACTTTAAATTCTCAAACTTAATGCGAAGGCTCACTGCGAGATTCGGCGTGCTTCCTCTCTGCCAAATGTAGGCAACCGACTCTTGAATCCCGACTGATTGAAACGAAGTTTTCTTCTAAAGTTCTGACATTTTAAGCCCACGTGAAATACAACCTTACCCTAACAGGGCTGAAGCTTTTGTTATTGAATTCAACGGATTCATCTGCGCATCAGAGACATGGTTACTTTCGTCTTATCTGCTTTTGCTTTGTTTATGCTATTTCAGTGGGAACACATGAAAGTTAGAAATATGGTGGGTACATGTCAGTGTTTAAATTTAATTCTGGGATGTATTCATTCTCGCCAAGCTACTGATGGACGGGTCATAAGAATAGTCGTGATAAAATTGGTCAGTTTTCACAGAGTTGCGGAGAGTTTTGTCAATGAGCATCAGCAATTAATGAAATTTTTGACTCCACTAAAGCTTTAATCAACCCCTTTGAAAAGACTAACGTTCATCGTAGTTTCGCAAAAGTTTTTTACGTTCCGCAAACTGAGTTGATTGTTATTTTAACATCATGAAATATTGGAAAAAACATTCAGTATTCCAATCAGTTGAAGCCATCACTGACTGTTGCTCAAGAGAAACTATCGAACATAACCCACGTATTGGGAACTAGTTGCAGCTGTATTATTTTACACAATCAAGTGATCAAAACTTTGAGCTTTAATTTTCAGAATCCGATATTCTCCACCTAGATCATTGAAGGCATTGGAAACTTTTTTAGCCTAATGCAAATTAAATTTCTCTAAGATCAATTTCAGCTCGTTGAGGTTGACGGAGTACAACCTTGGGCAAGCAATGAACGAATGCCTCTGTACAGGATGTACTGTGTCTCTACTTAAATATTGGGTCATAGAAATAACGTCTAGATTTCAAAGGCGTCCTGATGAAACTATTAAAACACATTTTTTTTCAATATTGATATATTTATCGTAATGTTTATTTGTATTGTTCTTGGAAGAAAATCTCGTGATGAATGGCAAAAGGGCTTGAATCGCTGCTAAAGAACAAATTACCATGACAATGTAGAAATGAAGTTTATCACATCTTTTGAGACCTTAATACTATGTCATCTTCATGGGTAAAAAACTCACGAGTGTAGATTGAACAGTTATATATCCAGAGAGGCGGCAGGCTATGTATCTTAGCCGAAACAAAATCTCATGAATAGTCGCTGCCTGCCCCTTTTAATCAAATTCGCTTCGCCATCAAATACTGCGAGGACAAAACTTCGGATTTCTTTTCGAATTTGTGCGAAACAGCGACGCTCGCTCTGTGGGGCCACTGACTGCATGCAAGCCACTTCCGTCCACACAAACAAGCAGTGTTGGGTACTGCTTGGTGCTTTGAGGAAAAGTGAGGCGAAACAAAAATGAAAACGAAAGAAAATATTTAGTTTGAAGCTTTTAATGCGCAAGATAAGATACAATGCGCAAGATAAGCTTTTGATGATAACACATAACTATGATAGCGATGCAAAACAAACGATCATAATAAAAAACATAAATGATGAGTAAAAATGGAATGAATATCGCGTATATAAAATTCATACACAATTTAACAAATTGCCAAATACGGGGTGAAAAAAGTTTTCAGGAACTTCAAAAGAATATGTTTTACATCAATAGTTGTAACACATCCATTTCTAATAAAATATCTAAAGATCTAACCATATTTCACGAGCCTCCCCAGATCCGCTCGAGAGTTGTAACAAACTTTCTTCACTCAGTGCACCAATGGACTCTATTTGTATTGATAGGAGCTCAGATGACCTTAATACGATATCTGTGATCTCAAGTACAGTAGGGCTGCTGAACCTACAATGATACTCTCGTGGTTATGTAACGCGCTTGTGGTGATGTGTAGAGGAAAAATCGTATGCGTCCCATTCTCTGTCACCTACGCGCTAAAACAATTACTAGCGAGAGAAATGTAACAGTGCACGCTCGAAAAAACAGCGTATTTCACCCTTATTTCAATACCGACACGGCACATAGAGATAATAAAGACGAAATGTTTCTGAAGTGTGTCGTTAATATATCCGACAGCAATCTACGTTAGAGTAATAAATTAGAATTAAAATGATCGTTGTTTTTTTCCGTGTCAAATTCAATTATGTCGTTGAGCAAATTTTATCCTGCAAATTTGTTTCGTAGTTATTCAGTTGCCTACATAGGTCAGCAATTTCAGTCTTCTAATTTCATTATTTAGCGTACTCAACAAATTTCAAAGGTTCAATTTTAGTTTGCTCTGCGTGGCGTTTTGTCACACCGGTTTTGGGACGATAGTGGCACACTCTCTTCGTTTCTCCGTGCATACGAGTCTTTCAGAAAATGGTGGTACAAGACCACTTTTTTAATGAAAAGACAATTTGAATGATACATATCTAAAAAAACTACCAGGATATCTATTCTTCGTTAAAAATGAAACAGTTGAGGTTTCAGGAGATAAATCTAAAATCATTGCTTTCAAAAATCCCGCTCACTGCATGGCTGAAAAAAAATACAATTTGTTCAAAGTTGCACGCATTAAATCGACGTCGAATTCTGAAGAGTGATGGTTAAATTTCGTTTTATAGGAGATTATGCGTTAGAGTAATGTATGACTTTCAGTATTTTTTTCTTCATTCGCAGGTATGTTGTCTCGTGAGTGTGAAATCAAATTTATAAAAACCGATTAATTGAACTAATAGTCGAAAATAATCATAATTTATTCATCATAATAATGTAATTGAAAGTTAACTTGGACGTGAAACGGAAGAAATTCGTAATTTTGTGAGCTTTGTTTTTGATTATACAGGTATCTTCCAAATGAAAATCGGTAGTAGTCAAACAGTTTTAAAAGTTTTTCATTGACTAAATCTCATGAATAGTCCATATTTCATAGGCGAAATATTAGCACAAGAGATATGTTTTAGAGATTTCAAAAATATTCATTTTGTGACTTGAATAATTTATCAAAACATCTAAATGTGTTTCTTGTCAAGCTTGAAAGCAACGAATAAATCTTTATTACATAAGGGCATTTTAGCGCTTCTCCTGATAGGATTGTCGTATCTTTGTGTAATTTGCCTATGTATTTACACACAGAAATTCAAATTTTCATCTTGCATGCGTCAAAAAACTTATGAGCTATGAATACCTTGAATTTTCTCATCGCTCATCATAACGCTAGAGAACTGTGTTTTCTCACAAAGGAAAAGTAGCACCCAGGATTTTCTGGTCGCTTATCAAAATGCTAGGAAACTGGGTATTTTCTCACGGGAGAAAAGTACACACGTAATTAGTCTTCTTGGTATTTCTGCAAATTTCATTTGCTTCAAGTCAGGTCAAGACTCAAAATGTGTAACACAAGCCCATCGCTCGAAGCACACGCATGCCTGCAAAGCCGTCGAGAGGATGGATGATCAGACAAATGAAGCGAAATAAAGACATCACAGTCACAGCAGAAGCCAAAAGAAACTAAAAACCCTTTACAAATATGGTAATGAAAGACAACTCTGAGAAGATATCTCTAGACCATTGGTCTACATTAGGAGGTTCAACTTGGATTTTCTAATCACTCATCAAAATACCCGGAAACTGAGTGTTTTCTCACGAGAGAAAAGTATATACGTAATTAGTCTTCTCGGTATTTATGCAAATTTCATTTGCTTCACGTCGGAGCAAAGCACTTTATTTCATGATTTGTTCCGTTTACGTACATTTCGTTAACGCAACTCAAACAGATGAAGTGAAGCCGGAGACTTGAACATGTACTTTACCTCGGTATCCACTAAAATGATTAATGAATTCCACAACCTGAAACTTCTAACATCCAGCTGCCAATTGCGTAGCAGCCAACATAATCTCGGTTGAAGAAATCTAAAAAGCGTTCATCCCTTTAACCGTCTTCTCCAATGAACTGAAGACTCTCAAAAGAGCATTAACATTAAAAATGATCGGTAATACACATCGGTAGTAATACTCGGCACTTCCTACTTATCGTGAGTGATACTCCAATTGAAGAAGATAACAAACGAAGAGATTTCGAGATCTCAATCCTCAAAGATCTAAAGCATGGAAAACAAACAGGAAAAGTGGTTAGAATGTGAACAGAATTATCGGATTCCTGACTAGCAACTTGGACTCTAATAATACCGCTTCGAGAAGCACAAGCTCGACAGCATCTAGAATGCGACGTTCAACCATAGTTCTCTTCACGAAGCTGAGATTCGAACAAAATAGAAAGAATTCTGGTAGAATCAACAAGCAAACCTCAATTATATGGGCATTATTATGTCTGAAACCAAGCAGGATTTCTTACAGATAATACCAGTAATGTTTGTAAGGTATGAAAATAAAGGGCTGTAGCAGAAGCGTCTTTCAGGACACCTGATAAGGGAAGTTCCTCTTGATCATGATGGTCATTAGAGCATCGTTTTTCTTTCTGGAACTTGATTCTAATACTTGTCATCGTCGCTGCAAGAACTAGACTCAACTATGATTATCGAACTGTAAAGTGTACATATTTTGTATTCATGAATACCTAAGTCAATACTTACTCATGCAGTAGTTCTTATTTCTGTACCAAAATAGAAAAAGTGTACATATTTTGTATTCATGAATACCCAAGTCAATACTTACTCATGCATTAGTTCTTATTTCCGTACTAAAATAGAAAAGTGAACATATTTTGTATTCATGAATACCTAAGTCAAAACTTACTCATGCAGTAGTTCTTATTTCTTTACCAAAATAGAAAAAGTGTCCATATTTTGTATTCATGAATACCCAAGTCAATACTTACTCATGCATTAGTTCCAATTTCTGTACTAAAATAGAGAAAGTGTACTTATTTTGTATTCATGAATACCTAAGTCAATACTTACTCATGCATTAGTTTTCATTTCTGTACCAAAATAGAAAAAGTGTAGATATTTTGTATTCATGAATACCTAAGTCAATACTTACTCATGTATCAGGACTTATTTCTGTACCAAAATAGAAACAGACGCAGAACAAAAAAAAAAAAATTGAACGAGCTTAAATTCTTATTCCTCGATGCAATTCTGCTCTAAAATGATGAGACTGTGATTTAGCTACGAGCAACATAATGCCGAGGTTCTTCATTCGTCGAAGAATGCCAGACGAAAATCAGGCACAATAAGCTTCTTAGTAAGCGGAAGCATTCCAGTTAAGAACCTTGTCTGCCTTCTGGACTCAATAAGTATAGTCCCACTCTAATTTTCCGCGGTAGTCCAGCCTACACAAAATTGATGCTGTTTTCAAATTTCATGTTGTTAGTTGAAACCGCCCGTTGTTATATTTCATAATGCTTCTCAATAGCATCGTTTTCATTACACAAATTCTGTGCTCATTTCATGCGCTTGAACATCCATAACATCATTTTCCTCGAATAATAGACAATTCCTTCAACTTCATGTTTTTCAAGTGCTTTATAGAACATTATTAGCTTCTGGAACTGCTGCGTTCCGCAGTTATCGGCGCCATGCAAAATTTCGTCGTGGACGCTAATTAAATCGGCTCTTTTGAGTAGCGTTTGATATTGAAAATTCAACCAGAAAGCTTTAATGAGGGCTTAATTTGGAATCCCAGAACAAAGTCAACCAGAGGTCATTTTTATAAAGCTACATGATTTTTTTAACTGCAACATTTCATTCGATGACAACTTGAGCTGTCGTGTACCCGCTGCCTCTGCAGTCGGTGTACTGTTGATGCCTGCCTGTATCAGTGCTACGAGCCTACAACGACTTATTCAGGGTGGGCCAGAAGTATGAAACTGACCCTTTTAATTTGCCAATAACAGGAAAACTTGTTTTATTTATTTGAATGAATAACATTTTTATGGTTTACTTCGGTATCGTATTTATTCAGCTAACAAATTAAAAGGGTCGGTTACTCCCACGGTAGAAGAAACTAGGTAGGGTCATATCTATGGGTGAAAATACACCTCCTCTTGTTCGGCTAGCCAATAGAACGGCTTTATTTCAAACAACCTTTATGATGTCACAATTTCGACATGTCGTTAGGCCAATAGCGGTGCCAGATTTAGGGGTAGCAGTACTACCAGATGCAATATGAGCGCTGCTATTGGTTCGTTGCCGTGACGTCAGCAAAACCACAACGTCAACGAAAAAAAGACTGGTTTGAACCTACATTGTTTCCTCTACCTTGGATACTCCTGGCCTACCCTGTATAACTTCCATTGGATCACAATGCACGCAACGTCACGAGCGCTCGGTAATACCAATATTCACAAGAGCGTTCTGTCTCGTCTTCCGTGTTCATCGACTTGAGCAAATTTCTGTAAATCAAAGTAAAATTTTCGAGTGCATGTCTGCAGCTTCAACTCGTTTGGGGAAATATTTTTATATATCTGGTATCTGGGTTCGATAGCTTTCTCCAGAGCCATCTTGAGAACAAAATTTACAAGGACATTAATTTGGATGACGACACCAGTACCTAAGCTATCTCCAACAGGCTTTCCAGGTAATCAATTTGACACTGAGAAATAATTTCCCATCATTGGAGTAACTCATTCAAAAGTTGTAATGTAGCAGATTGGAAAAAAATGCATGAAAACTCTATCGCTGAAAAGGCCAACATCTATTGTTTCGAAAACATTTCTCCCACTCAACATCGCTACATAGATTTTGAATTGCTTCAGGGTGGGTGAGCGTGTACTCGTTGCTTCGATTTGGTAATTGAGGAGCTTTGAGCCTTCATTGCTGGAGACAGCGATTTATTTCTCCAAAAAGCTCCGGGTGTCTGCAATGGACTGTCGTCTGCAAGTTTCGATCTCGCGGACGTTTGCTCGCCTGCTTCTGCTGCGACAGGAGGCAGTATACGCATGTCGGAATGTATTTTATAGTATGTTGTTGCATTGTATTGTATTGTAGTCTACAGAGCAGTGTAGTATTGAGGAAACGTACTGAGGAAAGCTAGCATTTTTTTCAGAAATGCTGATATTTGTTGCAGAAATGCTGCCAGATATTGTGAAAATGCTGTCATGTACTGCGGAAAAACTGTCAGGAACTGCAGAAAACTGCCAGGAACAGCATTTTCAGGCTTTGAATATAATAATTGTCGAAGTAGGCAGGTTCCGAACACCACATCACACGTACTCGAGGCATTTGAAAAATTTTCTTCGTTCTACGCGTTTGCTTCGGCAAGAGAAAAGCTCACGACGCTGGGAGTTCATATCGGCCGCTTGAAGTTCGCTTTATTTTAGTTTCGAATTTCGTTCATAAGGGAGAGTTTATTGCATGCTGGTGTTTATTGCGCAATTTTGGCTTCGGCAAGATGAAGGCACGCACACACACACTCACTCATACATGGATAGCTTCTTCACTTCGCCCGGTGTAACAAAATAGAACGTGTAGTTTTGCTTTAGAGTTTATCCATTTATATTACTGAAAGTTACATCTGTTCTAGCTAACCGGATGCTGATATTCCTGAAAAATCAGAAAGCACATGAATAAAATGAATTAAATTTTGTCAGAAGACAAAGCAGTCACGGGGAAATAATTTAGGTTGCATCTAATGGACACGGGGAAATAATTTCCTGGTATACAGTTATGAGTGAGCGCCAAGGCTGAGGACTGGGCTTTTGATGAGGGTCGTTAAAGGTAAAACACAATCAGTGCTCCTATAGCGTCAGGTCTACAGCCAAACATCTACCCAGGTGCAGTTTGAGATGTACAAATTGAGTGTTTATCGCTAAATTAAATGTACGGAAATAAGTAATATCCACCAGTAACATAACCTAACCTCACTTTATAGTACTAGCTAGAGGTAGATCTCATGTTATAGTGTGGTAGACCTCACAGGAAGACTACAGATCTCAACATTCGTGACAACCAAATTTATTCGGGATTGATCTCTGGTTTTATTGTTCTGGGTTTACTGTCGTAGGTTCATATACTCGCGAGGGTTCGAAATTCAGCTTCACCAACCATTGATAAATTGAGGATTGACATATTTAATCAGGAAGATGGTCCTAGAGGCCTAAAGCGAGGGTTGCAGTCTCGTTGTCTTGTGGTTGGACGTTGGCTTGGTCGTACGTCAGGCGTGCTCTTCCCTCCTCCGTACTCGCATCGGTACTCGCATCGGTAGAAGAAATAAGGTAGGGTCAAACCAGTCTTTTTTTCGTCGACAGTGAAGCAATGCTGACGTCATGGCAATGAACCAATAGCAGCACTCATATTGCATCGGGCAACACTGCTAGCCCGAAATCTGGCTCCACTATTGGCCCAACGGCATGTCGCAATGGTGACGTCATAAAGCTTGTTCGAAGTAAAGCGTGTCTATTGGCTTGCAAAACAAGAGGAAGTGTATTTTCCCCCATAGAAATGACTACCTTGTTTCCTCAACTTTAGTACTCGCCTCATCGTCTGCCAGTGAATTCCTAAATTGTGCAATGTGTGTCCTCGTTTAACCTCACGACTCGCACGAACCACAAACAAAAACACAACCTTTGAAAACTCGGCTAACGCTACTAAGTTGTTAATTGCTTGACGAAGTAAGAGCGAGATGCAATGACAAAAGTATATGCGTCAGCATTGATTAATTATACATTTTAAAAGGGATTTTTCCAGATTTTGAGACTTCGTTCTCAGGTGTCAGCAACCGTCCATTCTTATTCTTCAACAAATGAACACGTAAGAACCCGACGAAAAACATCAAAATTCTCTTAATTAGGCTACATATTTGTAGCTTCAGTGACATAGACTTTCTTTGTCTAGTCTTTCATATGAGTTGAAATATTGTCAGCCAATTGAGAACTAATAAAGTATTTTACTTTAATCCTAAAGAGTATAAAAGACAAATTGGAAAAATGGTCTTTGTTCGGGATTAAAGAATTCGCCGTCTCATGTGGTGCGACTGCAGCGGGAAGCTAAAAACATGCTAAAGCTACGTAGAGGTAACTGGCTGCTATATTCACGTCAGGCTTAGCGGATGCCAAGTACATAGAATTTTGAAATTATCCAAACTGGAAGAACACGAAGGCTACTTTAGTTGATGTTACGGCGTAATATATTACTATTACTAGACGCATCATGTGGGCGAAGTGCAAGAATTTGTGCCTACAATAGGTTGAACTTAAAAATAGTGTTCTGCTATTAGTTGCGTAATTTTACTATGCCAGTATCTTCTTGTCGTAAACTTTATTCATAAATTTTAATATTCTTCATTCGTGCCTAAACCCCAAATCTGATGATGGATTTGTGCGTTCATTAATAATCGAAGTTCAAATTTCCCTTCTGTTGATGAAATCTTTCAAAAACGATCGCTGTTACAACGAACTCATCAACATCATTTTAATTTTATCACACTGTGAGTAGTCTAAATCGTGACCTTCCTTTCGAATCGAACTATCTTGCAAGGTGTACTACAGAAGGATAGCCCCGTCATTTTCGATATGGATGATTGATGTTTATTTGTCCGATTGAATTGTTGTTTGCTGTGTTCAGCGCGGTAAATATTTCTCTTTTTATTGCAAGAAAAATGTTTTACCGCCGCAACACATTTATTGTGACAGACAAAACTGTGCGAGCATTTTGAACACCCAAACCATGAAATGACAATAGAATGTAAAAATATGATATCGCAAATTCAAATAAAGCTTAAAACTACTGCTGCTGTACAGATTACCTGAGCTGTGGGTAGGCCTTGACGGCTTCTTTTGTGCCCACTTTGCGTCATTCAGTTTTCATGCCTTCTGCGCAATCTCTCCTTTGTCTTTTCTTGCACGTCCTCCTTAATGATCAAACTATGTCGTCTAATTCTCCGATGCCCTTCGATGATAGACAGCAATACTTAACTCACTATTTTTATACGCAGGGTTCCCTGTGCGGGAACACAGCCATCGCACAAATTCCACGTTTTCAACAGTTCATACCGAAGAGTTCTTTCTCTTTCCCCTTTCGGAACATCTTTGTATTGGAAAAAGAGCGTTAAACTAGTTACTTTACTGTTACTTCTGTTTGCTAAACAATATAAAGCGTATTTTTATCCCGAGAAACCTTTCTGAACCTCAAGAAAGATATTCTAACAATGTAATTTGTCCAGGAAAAGTAAGCATTTGCGAAAAATTCACAAGTTCATTTCACAATTATTAGCGTTGTTTAAAACCAAACTTATTCATAAACTCAATTATTAGTATTTTTTAAAGAACTCAATCTTCAACTCTACTATATACCGAGTAAGTCAACAGATGACCCTAACTTTCTGCACGTGGACGTTCGTTAGCGAGAGCACAAATCGCGCGAAAGCGAATTTTGCGATACCAAAAATTCGCTAGAGTTACCGAACACTGAACTGGTCTCCCGCTCTATAAAAATTTTCTTAATTAACCTCAGGCGAGCTTGCCCGTGCATGGAAAGGCCTCTTGTGATATCGGGGCTGATTATGGAGCGTCTATCTGGGGGGTGTTTCTGGGTGAGTTGGGTGTGTGTGGGGAGTATTGGGTGTGTGTGGGGAGTATTGGGTGTGTGTGGGGAGTATTGGGTGTGTGTGGGGAGTATTGGGTGTGTTGGGTGTGAATGGGGAGTGTTGGGTGTGTGGGGAGNNGTGTTTTGGGTGTTTGTGTGGAGTGTTGGGTGTGTTGGGTGTGTGTGGGGAGTGTTGGGTGTGTTGGGTGTGTATGGAAGTGTGTGAGGAGCGTCGGGTGGTGTGTGGGGTGTGTGTTGGGTGTGTGGGGAGTGTTGGGTGTGTGGGGAGTGTTGGGTGGGTGAGGAGTGTTGGGTGTGTGGGGAGCTTCGGGTTGTGTGTGGGGTGTATGTTGGGTGTGCGGGGAGGTTGAATGAAGCACGTAGTATCATGCACTGCTACTCGTGTTAAAATTTTTACCAAATTGCAACTTTTACTCTGTATTATTTTTGAAGAAATTTGAAATTCATTCAAATCGTTAATTCCTGATTGAATATTATGAGCTTTTCTTGAAGTATAAGACAGAAAATCCTCTAATATTTGTTAGAAGTCTTTGCAACAGTGCTATCATTTCTTAAATACGCTTATTCAGTGGCGATGAATCAAAGACAACAAATTTTGAACTCCACCTGCAACGAACATTCCCAGACCAGACGCATGTAATGATTTTCAGTAAAACATTTTGTTGAACATTTAGTTTTCTTATCATCTCGTCAGCAGGCGGCAACAGTCACTCCAATACAGAGGCATCTCGTGCGCGTGTTTAATTTCAGCAACTGTTTAGGTCAAAAATATATCCGCCAGCTCGATGTGAGAAATAATCGGAATATTTACTTGGGCACTGGCATGGTTGAAGTCTTGAGCATCTTGCCTTCGTTTTCCATGTTAGTCACATCTGGTATGGGAGATTTAATTTCTCATTTCAATTGATATCCCTTCATCATAATGCTTCATTTAAGCTTGCAGCAATCAGTTTAGCAAATAAACAAAGGAAGGAGAGTACTTCATTGGTGCATCGGGTAGAATACGTACGCAGGAGACCTAGTAAATCAACAAATCAACTCGATGTCTGAAAAATTCTTTCTTACGATTAGCGTCCAAACTTTTGAGAACCATCCACTCTTGAATATTTTGCAAAATCTTCCCTAGTAAATGCGAAGCAGAAAATGAATAGTTATAATGCTCGAGAGTTGGGACTTTTTTTAACTTCCGTAAGATTTATTATCCTCGACGCTTAATGTTATACAATACACTGAGCGGACATGACTCAATAAATCTTACGAAAACCAGAGTGCATCATGGACAACATGAAGTACGCCTAAGCTCGCTCAGCGTATTTAAGCTCCTTTTGCAAGTCGTCGCGAGTGTGTAGCGGCTTCACCACTTTCCTGCTGCTTAATGAACAATCAGCAGCACTTATTGCTGTAGAGTGCTGTTAATCTAGTTTACATATGGGAGTAATATTTCATTTTCATTTCACTTGGATATCTTTTTTTTTGGACGTACTGTTTGAATTTATTCTTGCTTTTACTTCATTCCTCCGAGTCTCGTTTCTAGAAGAATACTTTAGCATTACAGGCAGTTGCGGTGCATGGCAACAGCGATACTGAAATTAACACCTTCATGTCGCTGATTTAGTCTATTTTCGGCTCAACTGTAGTGTAAGTGGCCTTCATTGAACGGTCGGGAGATATTAAATAGTGGAAAACGATGGAAAGTTATTGAATCATATCACATTCCTCTCTCGTCACCTTGTACATTCTGAGCTGAACGATGTGATGCCTTTCTTTTATGATGTCTGTTCTAGGTTTAATTTCCCGCTCAGACATCAGTGTTGACTGAACATGGCGCTCTCTGACCACTGGGTGTTGCAGGAGCTACAATTCATACTCTAATAAAACTTCAGCTATTAGCCCAAAGAATGGAGATGGCAGCCATTGGAAACGAGAGTTCAGGCCATCGAACTCTCCAATATTGAAACCCTCAAACTTTTTTCCGTTCATTTTTCCGTTCATTAGTAAACTCTGAAATTGCTTGAAAGAGGAAAAAGTTAGCTCTTCCTTCACTGCTGCATGGACTGGATTCTTTTATTTTCGGTCTAACAATGGCGATACATGCGTCGCTTTATCATGAACGACTAAAATTCCATTGTGGTCGTTCGAATTGGAAACATCGGGCAAGTTCAAATTGCTGCTGGATAGAACTGCTTTTGCTATCAGCGGTTCTTGAAACCTCAGAAAATTGGATACGGACTGCAGAGCTGCTGTAAAATTTGAGGAGATGGCATTGTGGTCTTCAAGAACTCGTCTCTGTGCGACCAATGATCTTAATTTTCATTATAGCGTCATCGCCTCAGGCGGGTCCTTTTATGTAATGCTTTCGTTTCTTCAAGAACCTCAGTAGGATTTCTTTCCACGAGGAATTCTCGTTTTGAATTTTAATCGATTGATCATGTTTCACTAAAGTACTATATTCTTAAGTTAGGAGAAGATAAAGATATACTTGAAATAACGCTTCTCAATGACATTAAACATGAAAGCTATGCACTAATGTAAGTTAGCGGAAAATTAAAAGGAACCTCGTTCAAGTAAGAAGTAATTTTTTGCAGTATTAGCTTGATAATACCCCTGCCCGAAACTGGCCTTTCAACATGAAGTATTAAAATTCAAGTATTATTTGAAAGTCTGACGATTGCTCTGGCGTCGGGAAACCCGGGCTTTTGAAAACCGTTCTTGCTAATCTGCCACCTGCAGGCATCGAATTTCCCGAATTGAATGTTTCGAATATATTGCAATTCGAATCTCGAATTTATTGATCTATTTCAATTGGAATCTCGAATATATTGAATCTATTTCAATTGGAATCTCGAATATATTGAATCTATTTCAATTCGAATCTCGAATATATTGAATCTATTTCAATTCGAATCTCGAATATATGGAATCTATTTCAATTCGAATCTCGAATATATGGAATCTATTTCAATTGGAATCTCGAACATATTGAATCTATTTCAATTCGAATCTCGAATATATGGAATCTATTTCAATTCGAATCTCGAATATATGGAATCTATTTCAATTCGAATCTCGAATATATGGAATCTATTTCAATTCGAATCTCGAATATATTTAATCTACTGAGGTGAGAGTCAAGGAAATGAAAGAAACATTCGAGAAAATAAATTCAAATTTCTATGCCTAAAAATGATGTACATTCTGTCTTCAGTAAGTTAGGGCTCTAACTACCGCAAAAATGAGGTAAAAGCTTAGTTTAAATTTTTACACAAATAATTTCAGTGAGAGTGTTTTGCTTTCCTAAATTCAGGGTGAAAATTCCATTTTAATTTCCCCAGAATTGTTTTCAAAGTTTCGTAGTATTGCTTTGGAAAATAAAAGTTTAGTTCTAATTTTGACTTATCCCTTAAATGAGCTCAAAATATTGTTGATGGTTATACATGAGCGACCATGTGATCGTGATGGGATTCAGAGGTGAAAGATGCCTCATGAAGCCTTTTAACCAGTTACCGTCGACGTGGATTTCAGTTTTTTTCACCCTCAAATCTATTATATTTCATTTCATGAAAAAGTTGTACCAAAGGGTGTTTTACAAAGTTCATCCCTATTACAATTTCCTTCGCATTTTGGCGTCAATGAAAACCTGCTTCCAGTGTCCGTGTAATAACTTTGCTTCTGGTAATAATAATGCAAGGAGGTAATTATTAAGACCACACAACGTTGAAATCCCATTAAATTCTCGTTTCTTCACGGCTATTTACGAGCTCTTTTTGAACAAGATGTCGAAGAGGATAGTCTGTCCTTAAAAGGTAAACAAGGAATTTCGATTGTGTGTAGTATCACTCAAAAATATTTCTTAAATCCAAAATAATTTTCCGATTCATGTTCAAGTGTTATGTTTCATAGTTCTTCTGCACAACATGCTCATGACAAGAAAAAAAAACCTATTTAAAGAAACACTCGATTAGAACGCCCAAGTACTACAGCGGTAGTAATCACCTTATATTCATGGCAACAATGTACCAAGCAGTACATTCATTTTCACTGTTAAGATTCTTAGAACTGAAATCCATCTTCATGCCACAATTTTTAACGAAGATAATGAGAAGCGGATGACTGCATTACGCAAGACCGGGCCTTTATTTCCTGACTGCGCGATGTTGTGGTGAGCGCAAGAGGAAGGAAACTCGACCCCGGATGTCGCTGCAGACAGCCGTCTTCATCAAGATAACTACAATAACATTTCTCTTGGTGGAGGTTGGAAAGTGCTGCGAGAGCGGCCGCGTGCCGTTTATTGGGGTAATTTAGTTTGTTCTGCAGATGCGCTGTGGGATGAAAGCTCCAAAGGAACATTCTCCTCAGATCCCAATGCCAACTTTGACTTCGTGCTAAAACACTGCGTCTTGTTAATGGTAATATTGTGTCGTACAATATTAGAGTTATCTCTTTTTGAAAATATTGCAACGGAACACTTTAGGTCAGGGAAAGTTCGACTTAGTTTCTAATTCGATTGACGCTGGCAACTTTATTTTGCTCTATAACTATTCATTTTCAGCTTCGCATTTACCAGGGAAGATTTTGCTAAAAATTAGCACAGGAACTTGTTAAAATGTAGACTAATTAATTTTCGCGTATGCTTAAAGCAATCGTTGAGTCAATTTTACGATTGATTTTATGAAAGGGAGACATGAGAAACTTTTCCGTCGACGGCTGCGAGTATTCGCGCCGCTTCAACCCTTGCTGTCATCAACAAGCAACGGTTTTATTTTTGATGAAAAAAGTCGTTCCAATTGTTGCTGCTATTACAAGCGACAAACTGGCGACAGCCAGCAAAATTCGCTTCCAACAAATGTTACAAAAATGTTGAGAGTTGAGCAGCAGCAGCGGAGCCGCTGACGTGCGTATGTTTGTGTGCCTCAATGTGTGGGCAGTGCGTAAGAATTTAAACTTTGAGTACGTAAGAATTAAAACATTGAATCTCAATGAATGCTTGAAAATAGTGTTAAAAAAATATCTACTGAAAATATGGAAGAGTGTCACATTTAATGTTCGACCCATCTGTGCAGATGGTGAACGAACGCTTTTCCCTGCAGTAAAATCACTTTTCCATGCAAAAATTAATCGTCAGCTTTGCTTTCATTCATGATTAAAAACATTTGGATGAGTTTATTGGCTTAGGAAATTCAGCGCTTAACAAATGATCGGATTATTTCACATTCTAATGACATAACGTTTCATTATCGGAAGGATTCAAATGGGCACATCATGTGTGGAGAATCACGTGATGATGAGGGCACATCATCGGAATGATTCAACTTCATTCTGAGTGTAGGGTGCGAGTTTCTATTCGGTTGTTCAAAACGGTCAATTCTATTTGGAAAATATTTTTATTTTTTCTTTCGAACTTGCATTTTCATTTCGAATTTTTATTATATTTGTTCATCTATTTTAGTTTTTCGAACAAGCCTGCACTGCAGAATTTTTTGGAATTGTTAAAACGAAAGCAAAAATTTATCATGCCAAACTAACAATCAAAGCGGAAGGCTGTCTCTGCAGAGTAGCATGAGTTGAACAAGTGCTGCACAGAAACAGTGGAGCGAGTGCAATGACAGGTGGGATTTCTTTGTTGAAATTCTTTCCTATTTGTAAAAATTTCAGTTCATTTTTCATGAATATATTTTTATTCTGATGGAGAATACTCCTCTTGGTCTCGTTTGAGCAGGATAGGCGTGTATTGCCCGTGCTTATACACGATGCGATTTCAATTATAATTTTGATAATTAAGGCGATAATGATGGTCGGAACCTGTAACTTTAAGGCTCAACATTCATTCTGAGTTTTATCGTCCTAAAAATGATTCCGTGAAATTTATCATCCTCTAAGCAGATTCCGACATTTCTCTTCATGAAAGTTTTACGTGACATTTAACACCCGATGCATTTTATGATACACGTGCGTGAATTTGGTTCAAACTGGCGCTTTATTGGAGCATACTCTGTTTTAAAAAGAATCTTTTACACGTTGTACAGACTGGGAAATTAAGACTCGAGCGCTGGCCTCCTTAGCTCATTCCGTAATGAAATTGAACAGCTTTGCGATCTTCAGAACTAACAAATCTTGCTTACTTCGGTCAGGTTTCGTGCTCTCCCTATGGGCCAACAACCCTACATAGCTCGTCTTGGACGGTGGAGGAGGCAAGATTGTTTTTATTCGAGTTGGGGGAATTAACCTTTTTCACACTTCAGTCTATGTGGCGACGTTGGAAATATTGCTGATATTCTCTGATTGGATAAAATAATTTTGCCGAGATCGCATACGCTAGTTAGACACATAACTTAATTTTGAAGTACGGTGCAACAGATCTGTCTTGGAAAACGTCATTTTTATCTCATAATTTTTCCGTCTGGGGAGGTAGTAGTATCACGTTTACCAACATGAACTTAGCCTTTCAGACAATGTACTGTTTTGCCGATGTCTTTCCTACATTTACTAAATTTAATCACATATTTAGATTCGATAATAGTTGAAAACGACTGAATGGTATTTTTAAAGTGAATGTTTTCAAATTTCTTGTTCATATAACTTTCTTTCATTTAGTTTATTTTCTTCAGACATTTAGCGGCTAAGATGGAGGTGCTAATAAAGAGCTGTAATTTGGCTATGGCTGCAGCAGTGTAACATGGATGTACCTTGCTGTAACATGGTTGCAGTTGAAGCATAGGTGTGGATGCAACATGATATAAGTTGGACCATTGGTGTTATTGAACCTTAGGCCTCTGAATTCATGCACCCGATGTAGCCTCTCTCCTCTGGGAAAGTCACCGCTTCCATTTTTTAATTTGGCATTTCGAGTGTTCTATCGGGAGAAGTAACACTGACCTTGATGAATAGGAAAATTTCTGCAGGTCTTTTAGGAATAAACATCACGGACCAGTGGTCTTGACAAGGATTTCAAAGACCGAGTGTTGCACTTTGACTTTGCACGAAAGCGGCTTACGGCGAATCATTTCTCAAAATGATACTGCACAAAATTCGCCTTTTTTGGCTCGCGTGAATAACCGCTTGCTCGGGGTGCTCGCTGGCGCAGATCGTGAGGGGTTTATTGGCTTGCTCTCGCTCCTCAATACCCTAAAAATCGGGAACCAAATATTCTATCAGAAAGTTTTGGCGGAGGGTTAGGCAATAAAAATTAATTGAAGTTGAAAACAAGATTAACTGAATGCTATAGAAGCTGTGAATTATGGGCTACATGAACCTTATGAATACCATTTTTCTAAGAGTTCTTAAAATTCTCATTTTACATTTTTCAATAACATTTTGCCCCTTTCAATGGTAACAGTTTGAAATTCTTTAGCGCACGCCACGGAAAAGAGGTGAAGAACTAACTTGTGAAAAGATAGTAAATGAAAATTTCGGCAGTTTTTCTTCGTGCTTGACTCTTCCCGATAATGATGAATCAATCTATGAAGTACTTATCATTTCTATGACAATTTATCAACTTGTTCAACCAAGCATGATTTTTAACTGCAAGTTTTTTGAAAAAATGAAAAGTAACTTCAATTTTTGCATTATGATAAATGTCGTGAGTCAAAATTATATCTTCAGTATTGAATTCATGTCTTTGTTACGGTGAATCTGAACCTTTCTGCTTTAAAACTTGCAGTGTCTCGTCAATTTTTTCCTAGTTCATAAGCTTCTCGATACATTTTCCGAGTTTCAAATGTTCAATTGTCCAATGTCGAATTTTCTATTGTTCAATTTCGAAATCTTCAATTGTCGATCGCATAATTTTCAAAAAGCAGTTGCCTAGATAAAGTGCCTTGTGAAGTAAGTTTTGCTATTTGCCATCTAAGCAATTTTTAAGGGAACATTTTTGTTGAAATTTGAATTAATTGCAATTTCACTTCCGCACCAAATTGGACTGGATAACATTTCAAACGCGAACCAGACGAGAGGAACAAGCAGACGCATGCCAGCCGTAAGCTTCCTTTCAGGAAAAGTCTGAATGCTTGTGATCTGTTGAAAATTTCTAACGTTTTAGTCCAAGACTTCGGTTTTTAAAATTCTGCAGAATATTCTTCCATGTCTGTAGAGTTCTTGAAGGATAAAAACTGCCACACAATTTCAAGAGAAATTGTCTGTGTGCTCAGTGTATCTCACTCTCTGTAGGTTGTACACGAGACCAGAATTTTAACACATTGACTACGACGGGTTGAACTAAGGGGGAAGAGGTGAAGACGTTGCATCACAACGACGCGTTGTAGTGGAATTTACCTCATTTACGGCACAAGATCCAATATTTGCATGCTCTCGTAGTTCAGTTAAAAAGATCTTGACCAACTATGAAAAAAGGTGTACGGGAAGTTGATGTGTTACTACAGTTCGGGTATTGAAATATCAGTCGTGCTCTCAAGAATTCCATTGATTTGCATTTTATTTGTGCAATTTTTTTGTGTGATAGGAAAATAGCTTTTCGACGGAGAGTTTTCCATCTTTTCTGCTAATGTCATAAAGAGGTTCTGACAAGTTGATATTTAAGTAGGGTTTGGCTTACGGATCCAGTAACGTTTCCGTAGCTGGACGCTTCGTGAGATTGAAACTAACCTCAAAATTGGATTGTATCTTAAATTTGGCGATATTCGAATTGGTATATCGATAATTTAGTAATCTATTTAGACGTCGTCACCCCAGGCTTACTCACAGACATTTTACGTTGAAAACAACCCTGCTCTCCCGTACCTCGAGCGTTGTGGTCTGCGTATCATCAGAAGAGAATATTTTATTCCAAAACAGATGACAAATGTTGTATTAGAATTGGTTTTCCTAGGTCCTCATTTTCAACTTCAGGACGCAAGGACGGTTACTCGGTAACTTATTTCCTGTCCTAGGGTGCGAATGGGGAATTACGTCAAGTTCTTCCGTCTTTCAACGGGAAGAAACATCGGGTTCGGATAACGGAGTCTCGTACAATCAATCATTTCGCATGAAAGTTGAGCGCTCTTTTCCACTAGGCTACGGTGACTACAAATAGGCCAGTTTATCGTCCGCTTCATTCGAAAGTGTACGTCGGCTTACGGCGCGCAACTATTTCTTGAATGCCTGCACCGTTTGCGCTTTAATTTTTCCATGTTCTTCATAACCTACCTTGTGTGCATCATTCTGCCTCAATCTCAATAAAATTGTCAGGATAACGAAGCTTTATACTTTTGTCGCCTAATTCATGCAACACAAAGGCAGTGCGTCCAGTCGAGTAGATTGTAGCGTTCAAGTTTGATTATTATTGAACTGTGGAGTGTTTTAGAGGCTTGGAGGCTTTCCTACCTTGGGACGAGGTGTGTTCGTTCACTGAGTTGAAATGTTCCTGCAAAAAAACTACTCTCCCAGAACTGCAATGAGAATGTGTGCCAAACTTTTTCTGAAATATCTCAGAGTTTGCGGCACCCTTCCGTTTACACTTAGAACTTTTCACGCTTGAATTCCAACGAAAGTTTGTGCTAAACTGTATTTTTATGAAGCCAGTGGGCACGGCTTGAGTTTATAGAGTTTTAAAAATACAAACATGCTTGAAATAGATAAACAGACCTTTTTATTAAGTTTGGATAACAATTAACGCTCTTACAGTTTCTGCAGAAGCGTAGAAATTGGCTTGCAGAGGCCGCTTCGTGCGAGGTCTGCGATTTCGCACAATAACGGCGGATACAAATACATTTATTCAAAAGCACTCAAAAAAATTAACACGAGTTGATCCATTATTGGAATTACGATCCAGTTCGTCGCCAGTCTCAGTCAAAATAAACAATATTGTTGGCATTCACAGGACACAAGCTAACGCCGGGAAAATATTGCCTCACGCTCGAATTTATCAAATTCACCAAACATTTTTGCAGTATCGCATGGTAGCGCGAAAGCGCAATCGGATCCATAGTGGATTTGGCACTTTCACGAGAGAGCTTTCCGGACGCTCTAAAACTCACACCTGTAATCCGAGGCACGATATTTTTTGCTGGACAATTGAATGTAAAATTGATTAAGTACCCTAGGGAGAAGTGAGTGCGGCCGATTATATTGGGATCGACTGATAGTTAAATTTGTTTTGTTAGCCAGGAATAACACACCGCAGGCAGCGTTCTGAAATGTATTCCGCTTTCATGATCATGGCGTAGCGTCAGCAATTTCGTTTCTATCGCTAATATTTTTTTCATCAAGAGATAGAAAAGTGAATGTGTTAGATGTTTTTAGGTACTTGCTTCTGTCCTCTTTGTTAACCTTTGCATCTGCTTGCGGTGGCTTGCGAATGTTGAGATCAATGCCACATACCTTTTATGTGGGATAATCGACAGCTGTTGGAAGTTGTGTTATCATGTTTCATCATTCCTCTCAATTATCATCAGGATTACGTTTTTTAAGACAGTGAGATTTCGCTTATTTTATGAGTGCAATTGTATATGGAATGAATTTGTATTGTTCTACCATGCCAGAAATCTTCGTTAGTCTTATTATAATTATTTTTTATTTAAGCATGAATTTCTCCTTTTCAAGCCAAGACATTTCTACCAGCACGCTTTTTGAACTTTAATGGATAGTTAAAATTAAAGCACTAAGCTTCCAATAATTAACTCTGCAAGAGTGTCAGATGTCCAGTGATTTATTTATTTATTTGAAAATTTAGGAATTGGGACGGAAAAAAACACTTTTGGAGTAATCAAGTCGACTGAAGAACTTTCGCTACCAGTTGTACCGCAACGACTATGCAAATTGCTTGAAACCCTGACGACATAACTGTTCATGGATTTCTAGAGACCTCATTGAACAGAAAAATTAATGAAAAGAGGATGCTGGAACTAGCTTGGAACATCACTCGATCATACCTTTGGACAAATGATACGAAAACCTCTGTTCCAGCAAGAAGAAAAATAGTAAAGAGTATCATAATCCTAGTTTCGAAAGTAGGATTATGAACTAGGATTACTACAACCAACGCTGCTCAATTTGTAGAAGATTGGTTGGTGTATTTTGTAGAACCCCAAGTCTCATATGACCGTTGTCGAGATCTGACGCAATTCGTATCACCACTCTGAGATGAGCGCGAAATCTCCACTGTTGACTCGTGGATTTCCACTGAAGTGGCGAAAAATGCTTATCCAAATACCAACCAATGGGATTTAATTTCTTTCTATGTCATTTCATTCGTGTTAAAGCACTGCAGAGTCTTCCCTCCATTTAAATTAAAACACACATAAATAAAAATAAATTAAAATTAAAATACATACATTAAAACGCACGACACCAAGTAGCCGCACGAACACCTACATACACTCGCTCCCCAAATTTGCATGGTGTGCCTGAGTACCTTTCCGGTCGAGAAAATAAGGAGCACAAGTCTCCTAAAATGTGGTCGCTGCGCCATAAATTACCGAGACGAAGCGAACGGGAAATAAAGAAGGATCCTCTCTGTCTCCGCCTCTCCAGAATTTTGTTTCCGGTAGGGAGAGAAAAATCCCAACGTTTAATTAAGGTTCTTTTGATCTTAGAGCGTTAGCTGATAAGGCTTCGGGAATATCGGCGATCGATTAATACGTGTTGACGTTGGCTGATATTGGGTGTTGTAATCTAGGCTTTGTAGTCTAGGCTTTGTAATCTAGGCTTTAGGTGTTGTAATCTAGGCTGTGGGTGTTATAATCTAGGCTTTGTAATATAGGCTTTAGGTGTTGTAATCTAGGCTTTGGGTGTTGTAATCTAGGCTTTGTAATCTAGGCTTTGGGGGCTGTAATCTAGGCTTTGGGTGTTGTAATCTAGGCTTTGTAA
>JACJUY010001997.1:8164-26449 GCA_014220935.1 Platorchestia sp. MABIK
AAGGCAAAGAATAACTCTAGCCAAGTATTTTCAGCTCAAGCTTCCCATACCTGAAGCAATCATATTTGAAATTTTATATTCTATGTTTTGTTTGGTCCCTTGTTACAAATGGGGCTTCTTGTCTAGGATTGTTTTGAATTCGATCTCAAATCAGGTAGCCGAGTAAAATTCCAACGTCTTTCTCGGACTGAGATGCTGTCTTGGTTGCCTGCTTGAGCGCCACTAAAACTTAGTCCTTTCATGTCACAGTGAGACAGTTTACTTATCAGCTAGCTATTAGCTCAGCATGGCCTACCTCTGGCAGAACGCACGCTCGCCTCCACTCACGTAATATCTACAGGAGTTCTCACGCTAATTATCTCTCGATGAAACTGTCAGTAATTCTCGTTTTTTTACTGTGAATTTTCCTTTCCGAGGAAACTATCCCCCGTTTTTATTAAAGTTAATTTGTTGCATCGTGAGTGAGATTTTTGTTGTGAGGCTTAGGCTCGACTTATTTCTATGAAACCTAGGCGTTATACGTATACCTTCATTAGAGAGGCTTATAATGTTATCCTTTCCCGCTTCTAATTTCTCACAGAATGATCAATAACTTTTTTCATCCTTTTTAATTGATTTCATTGTACACTGGTCAGAGGAGCATGAACCTATGTAAAGTAAGGTAATGCCATTAGGTAATTAAAAATTGAATTACTTTCAGCGAGTAATAAATCTCATAAGTCCAGGGAGCCTGGCAGTCCGTGGTGCTCTGCGGCCGCTGAATAATGGATTACCTCTGCTGGGCAACACAGCTGACCTTCATTGCAACACAGCTGAGCTTCATTGCAACACAGCTGAGCTTCATTGCAACACAGCTGAGCTTCATTGCAACACAGCTGACCTTCATTGCAACACAGCTGACCTTCATTGCAACACAGCTGACCTTCATTGCAACACAGCTGACCTTCATTGCAACACAGCTGACCTTCACTGTAAAGGTGATATTTTCTGTCTGACTCTTCACTCGCTCAGCAACCAATCCGTTCAATACTGCTAACCAATTTCCTGCTCAATGAGATCATTTCATGAAATTGACTCGCAGCAGGAAGCCGGTGCTGTCGATTAAGAATCAAATAGATAAGACTCGTTGATCAACAATAATTGGATAATGAATCAATCATGTGTGTTTCGCGTAAAATATTTCACAATGGAACACTCCCTGAACTCGCGACGTGAACGTTCTCTGCTAGTTTTCTGGTGCTGTCTGCACTATGTTGTGACGCAGCCAAATCTCTCCTGACGAGTCTTTACGCTTCCCCCTCCCCATGTCTACCTCAGAATATCGAGATTTGTCGCCATGTCAAATTCATAAAACCGACAATCCTCATAATTTCTTATAAATTTTGTGATCACAGTACGAAAAAAATCCTCAGTTTTTGACAAAGACGGAATGTGTTGGACACTGTTCAGGAGGTATAACGTGTTATGCTGGTCAGACGCTACAGTGTTGGGAGACGTTGCAGCGCCCGAGTCGGCATTCTAACTCGGCATTTGCTCCTGCCCTCTCACCTGGCTACACCGCCTCTCATCCGACCATAGATAGCCTGCAGTTCTTTAAGCGTGAAAGCAACGCTTGGTATACAGCTTTGAGAAACCCAAAGAAACAGAGAAAGGTCCTCTTTTGTGCAAATTTCTCTGTATAAACATCGACTGCAATTCATGATCAAACAGCAGAGTACAGAGTGGGTGTCTGTCTACTGCCAGAGGGCACTCCAACATTCCGGCAAAATCACTGGCATCATGTTCTCTCTATACATTTCTGGTTGGCTGTAGGGAAAAATGTCCATCGATGACTCGTCGCATTCGTCTTTTCACAATGGTCTAAGTTTTGTGACTGCAACATGACTTCTTCTTCAGCTGAGCACTGGAATCTGTTCATAGCAGTTTTGAAATTGCAGGCTGCACAGAACATTAGGCACATGGAGCTTCCATCGCCCTCTCCGTATGAATACAGGTCTCAAGTATTGAGTTCTGATATCACATTTTCAGCAATAATTTTATAACTTCAACCCATAATTCACCTAAATGCTTGAAGTTGCTGGCAGCGAACGACATTTACGATTCCATCGCGATGTTCTACTAGGTTCAGAGCGAGGTGTCATCTCTCTGCACACGACCACAGCGTCACGCGCCCAATAATTGGACTACAGTGTCACTGACGCTCCACCTCAGGGAACGCAGCCCATCCATCATTTTGGAAGTCATAGAATTTATCGTTTATCCGATCCATACATTTGGGAATAAAATATAGATCTGGTAAAAGTAAGAGAACAAAAAATGAAGCATGACATGTTAGATGGGATTATGGTATGCGTTAGCGGCACCTGGTTCTGCATATTAAACTAGAAAAATGAAGGGCATGCAAAGAAACCATATTTTTATTTTTTGCGTCATGTTCGTGAATTAAGCTAGGAAAGTGAATGGCACGTAAAGAAATTATATATGTTATTTTTTGCGTCATGCTTGTGAACGTATTATTTCTAAACTGCGCAGCTCATTCTCTTGTGTGTCGTAAGCAATATGACAACAAATCGAGCGATTTTGAATGAATCATTCACAAGATGGAGCATCCATTTTTACTTGTGCTCACCTATGGAAAATATAATGGTACAGTTGGACCTATGCATGTGTGCTTACATCCTGATGCGGTTAGTGAATGTGGTGGATGTGTGCCGCATGTGTGGTGGATACATGATACACATGTGGTGGATGTATGCCGCATGTGTGGTGGATACATGATACACATGTGGTGGATGTTTGCCGCATGTGTGGTGGATACGTGATACACATGTGGTGGAAGTGTGCTACAAATGTGGAGGACACACGTCACGCATGTTGTGTGCTGACAATTTGCTGACAGCTCCAAGGCTCAACACAACTGCGTCCACTTCATTGTGCCTGATGTTTACCATCACACTGATATTCTATCAGTTCTCAGTACGTCCCCTTCATTGTGCCTGATGTTTACCATCNCATGATACACATGTGGTGGATGTATGCCGCATGTGTGGTGGATACGTGATACACATGTGGTGGATGTGTGCCGCATGTGTGGTGGATACGTGATACACATGTGGTGGATGTGTGCTGCATGTGTGGTGGATACGTGATACACATGTGGTGGATGTATGCTGCATGTGTGGTGGATACGTGATACACATGTGGTGGATGTGTGCTACAAATGTGGAAGACATATCACGCATGTTGTGTGCTGACAATTTGCTGACAGCTCCAAGGCTCAACACAACTGCGTCCACTTCATTGTGCCTGATGTTTACCATCACACGTATATTCTATCAGTTCTCAGCATGGACACATGTGTTACTTTTTTGCACTTAAAAACAGTACAAACACATGGGCGTAATTAATAGCGCAAAATGTGAAGATTTCTTTCAAATTATCATCTCGATAACCATTCTTGACTCTCCGAACTACAGTCAATGTACCACAGGTTTCACCTCGCCCTTCGTAGATAATGGAAATTCTCACGTACCCACAAAAAAAATGCCATTAATTGTGAGAGCATTGAAACCTCATTTAATCTCCTATTGTTCAATAATTTTTTTTAATGAATTTTGCATTGTTTTGATGTGAAATACTTTATTGTAGGCTTCTGTCTCTGATAATTTCCAACTTTAATATTCGGAACCGAAGCATAATTTCTGTTTAGATAAAATACAAGTTAGTTCTTTATCTTCATTTTTTAAAATTCCCTAATAACTCTTTCCATGAGAACTGTGTTCCAGAGATGACCACAATTTGTCAGGAGCAGCATCTCAGGTGAACACCTCAAAGAGTGCGGCAGAGAACGCCATGATATTGCAGTCTCTTGCACGGCACTCATCTGGAGAGGTCCGCAAGTTATGCCTAAGACGTATCTATCACCGCGGCTGCTAAAAATCCCAAGATTTTTGTAGTGAGAATTAGAGAGCGAGAAGAAAGAACTTCAGTAGTTTTCAAGTAAAAGATTAGCTTTTTACTAGCAGATTTTTGCTTCAGAAGTGAAATGGCGGCTCATAAACTTAAGCCATTCGGATTCATTTATGCGCGCCGTCGCTGCGTGGCTGCGGCGGTGGCCGGCCTCTGCAGCTCTGCTGGGGAAGGTGTGCGCAGAAAGCAGCAAAGAATGAAGACAAATTGAATTTTTCGATACTTTCTGAGTTGAGTGGCAGCTCACGTCCACTTATTAGAGAAAGAATAGCGTCGAAATGAGACAAGAAGGAAAGAACTCTCTCTGCGAGGAGCAAGTCTTTAGTAGCGCGATCACGAAGGTCAATTCAGAGTTGGAATGTTCAGGGGCCGAAATGTTTTGAAGTTCTCGCTTCTAATTAAATGTGTTGCCAAATCACAACACACGGATCATCTTAGTATTCGTGATAAGCTAAGTACAATAAAAAATGGGGAAGTGTAAATGTAAATTCACATAGATCAATAGTTTCAACATTTATAATCTTATGTCTCTTGAAATTTCTTGAAGTAAAGTAAATAAAAAACGAAATCGTGCAACAACATCCAAATTCTGCGTGTAAACGCTGCGACTCATTTAGCAGCCAACAAGCAATAGAACAACTATCGTAAATGAATGTTTTTTACAATTAAAACGAGGGCATGTTGAAACATTTTCAGTTTTTTCGTCTTCTTCAGTAGGTTTCTTTATAGGTGCGGCGCCAACATTTGCTGAGGAAATTAATGTTCGCTGTCCGAAATCTTGGCTTCGCTCCTCAATTCCCCCAAGTACCGTTATTGAATTTACTGGTCGCTCCTTCAGTCGTGCAGCAACACCGAAATAAATTACCTTGGAAATATCAAAATTCTTTAAGAACAATTCTGACTGAACGGCATTTGCTTTGGAACTGCAAAAAACTTGAAGAATAAGCAGAAATAATTGCCTCGAGTTTCTGTGCCAAATTGAAGTTTCTACGAACGGTAGAGACGAAGCTTCAAAGCGCTGTAGTATTTTTCAATGAATATCTTTTTAATTTTAACTGTAAACGGGAGTTTTCAAGGAAATGATTAGCCTGAATCAATAAAGTTTACTTTTTTGACTAATCTACGTGAAAATAAATAGATTGATGTATATATAAGTGTAGGAGGTTTGCATGAACTTGATAAACGATTTAAGATGAGCAAATTTCAGACTCAAAGGCACACAAAATACAGAAGTGCACAAGTCATATCAGGAGACAGTTACGGCCGCGATGCCTCGTTCCCATCTCTCTGGCACTATAAAAAAAGGGTTTTGAAAAGCACTCTGTTTCTTCCCGGTTTCCCTTGGATTTTACAATCCTGAGGGTTGACGTAGTGCATTTTTATCGTGTTTCTCGTGATGTCTGACATAAAGTATATGATGTCAAAGATGCTTAGGATTTACTTAATTAAAACAACGACTCTGACAACCTGACCTCCGAGGTATATAGTCCAGCAGTCTTTTCTAAAGTTTGGGAGCAGCCAATATTTGCTAAGCGTTATGTTCTCTTGAACAGTAGCAGTGATACGAGTGTGCAGGATTCTGAGGCTTAATTTCTTCTGAATAAAAAGTAGCGATGATGAAGATAGGGGCTGGTTTGCAGCAGTTTTGAATCTACATAATCAAGTTTTCGCTTCAATAAATTTAAAGCAAACCTTCGCAGTAGATTGTGTTGCTGCTGATCACGCGAATAAGAAAGTGAGTTGCAGCATGGTAGACAATGCACAGAGCTACGAGTGCACAGCGCAGGTGAGATCTTAAGATAGAGTTTATCGACACATGAAATTGCTTCTGCGTGAGAAAACACGAATTTAACCCAAGAAGCTTGTAGATTTCACTACAATAACAAATTTTTTAACGCTCCCTGTTGTCTGAAACAAGATCAGATTATTCCCAGAAGCTCTCATCTTCCCTACACGCAGGTGCCGGGATCCTGAGGAGTGTACTGCTGGGGTAATGAATTACCTGACAGCAGTTGCTCAAGGGGCAGTCGTGACCACTGGCGTTGAGGGAACGTTTATTCAAGTCGTTACTTTTGAGGTGATAACCGCAGGGCGACTGGATCGTGGATCAGTGCTGAAGTGGCACCCTGGATGCCCTGACAGAGATCGCCTCAGTTTTACGAGGGTTGGCCATTTTTGTGGCCTTATCGAGCTGGCCAGACCTTGGTGGGACACAGCTGCTGAGGTGGGCTGGCTGCCTCTCGCCTCAGGAGGGGGTGACCCAGCAACTGCTTGTTCAGTTCACTGGCCACTTTTCTGAGAAGTAATGGCAAGTTATCTATATTGCAAGTTAGTTATATGCTCTCAGAATGAATTCGCAATTTATTGTTTGTGTTGGAGTGTTACTCGCTTCTGCATTTTAATGTTAGAGTGGCTGTATTAAACTTTTGCACTGGTAATGCAGTCTTTTGCAGCTCTTTTCTGAAACCACAACCAATCAAGGATGAAGAAACATGTGGCTCAAGAACTCAGATAATAAGCTCCCAGGTGCCACGCCTCGAATTCACGTGTCGCGCCTCACGACCGAAATGTCCTCTAGTGTAAACGGCCCTCTGGTGTGATCTAGTCATTTATTCTAACCAGCAGTCTATGGTAGTCATCTATACCAACCTGCAAAGTTATCTAATCAACTGTACCACCAAATAATGTAATGCAGTCATCTATATCACCCAGTAGTGTGATCTAGTCATCTATGCCACCTAGCAGCGTTTTCTAGTCATCTATACTAGCCAGCAGTATAATGTAGTCATCTACATCCCCCAGTAGTGTAATCTAACCTAATATTTACCACCCAGCAGTGACGAACATAAAGACCGTGGACTCTCACTCTGGCCCAGTTAGGTCTACCGGGTCTGATTGCTTTCCTTCATCCAAGGCTAACCTTTTCGAAATCACTACTGAAATCCATCCATTACGAAAGGGTCAGCCTTCCATCTTCCATCTGCATAACGAGCCTTGAAATAGTGCACAGTTTGGTGAGAGAGAAGCACACTCGCCAGACCAGCAGGCTAGATTACGAATACTTTTAGGCTTCATCAGCAAATCGAAAACCTGATTCAAAAATGCTTTCAATCTATCTTTCTGAACGAAATAAAGATTAAAGTTAGACAACTGCGGAAAAACTGAAAGACGTTTTTGTTCTTCTTGGTAAATAGCGTGGCATATGAAAAATTTCAAACGCAGACATTCACACAAGAAATCTCACACAAGATCTCCGTGGTATATCAAGATGTCTAAAAAGATACTTTTTAGAAACATTATTTCATCAAGCGTCGAGCTACGAAGTAAATGAACCAAAAGATAGTAAGAGAGAACTTCGATCTCTGAGGATTCGTGTGATATTTTCTGGCTCTGTTTCCTCTGGCACCCACACCAGCCTTCTGGCTCTGACTGAGTCTCGAACCTCACAAATAAGCAGGCTTTCAACAAAAATTTTCAAGCATGAAAGGTCATGGAGTTTTCGATATGTTTTAACATGACTAATTTCAAGCATGCCCAGTGTTTTGACACAGCAAAAAAGTAGCGTCTATTTGCCTAACATTGGCAGAAAGGAAGCCAATAGTACCTCGACTGCCAGCGCTGAACTACGGCCGACACATACTCAGTCCAGGGGCTTGTAATTTGCGAAAGTTTGGGCCTCTCCATTTTGAGATGATTCTCACTAGCGAATTCCTCACTCTGTATGTAGAATGCGGTGAATGATTTTGAAGCAAAATGCCTTCAAATGTACCTTAGTGAAGTATTCAGTCTTAGATCTGTTAGGTGGCAGAGCAGAGTGCCACAACGCTCAGGTGGCACGCAGTTTTTTTACAGCACTGCCACACCAGAGCAGCGGCAGGTGGCAGACGCCACACGAGCGCGTGAGCTGAGCCACTTCTCGCTCGCTCTGATTGAATTCCAACCATTCATGGGACATTTGTTCCGCAAATTAAAGCGAACAAACTTTTCCGGCAGTAAATAGCCCATGCTTTCCTCTTCTGCGTCATTGTGAGATGTTTGGGACGTTGTCGGCTGATGTAAATGTAATCGGATTATTTTGGAGCGCTGATGCTCTGGAGGGAAATATTCTTGTGACACGTATCACTGACAGGAGGATGTCACGGGATTATTTCACTCCGTCACATTTATGACCCAAACTTTATGACCCAATTGTGGAAAATTGTAAGAGAAAGTGAAGCATTCACTTAAAATATTGTTTCATTGATTCATTGGATGTTGTTTCAACAATTTTAGTATACGTCGTGAAAGTTCCTTTTTATATCGCTCGGCTGATGTGTCTATGTAACAAAGGTCCAGTGCGTGATCACGAACGAGACTTCCATCGTTTCGTCCCAGGACGACTAGGTTTGCGCAGGTGTAGACGGTAAAGATCTTTAAGAGTAATTGATGGTCACACGCTGTCAACTGCGCCTAGTAATTATTTGCCATGGAATTTCCAGTGAAGGCGGCTAAAATTCTCAGAGAACATGATTACTTGGTCGACGTACTTTCATGAGGGCATCGGGGGATTTCTGAAATGTTGTCATAGCTGTTAGGTTGCGTTCTATTTTTGCGTGAGGAGAGCGAGTGACGGGCTGGGTTGTTTGGGGTCAGAACACAGCAAAAAACATCGCTGCACCGGCAAGTCAAACCGTCCCTAAATCGAACGGAATCGTCGTCCTTGAAGATCTAGAGTGAATAATTCAGTCGACCTGAAGCTTCACGCGAAATTGTATCAGAGACAATTTTGAAGCGATTGGCGTCATGAAAGTATACAATAGACAGTTAGTGCACAAGCGAGACTGTACGCAGACACTGAAAATTTGCTTCATCGAAACCAAAATAGTAGGAAAACCTTTGTTGAATACATCTCTGAATTTTAGGTGTAGACTACATCTGAACTGGTGTTTTATTTTTTAAGAGACTTTATTATCACTTTTAGTCATATTCAATCAAGAGGTAATACGTTTACACTTCTGTTATGCGAAAGAAGTCATTCGGTTCCACAATTTTGTCTAGATTGCGAATATTGGAAAAATCATGCTTTGAATTACCGTAGCTCGTAATATTGGACCGGGTCCTTGATGCATTTGCTGAGCAAATAAATATCCTGACGCAGTGAACACTGCGAGACGTTTTCGCTTCAGCTGCTGAGAAATGAAGCTTTGAAGAGGAATTCATGGCAATCTGTCACGGGCTCAGAAGTCGTCATTGTAACTCTTTACTCGGCACCTCGTTAACGAACTCGATGTTCATTTCAAGTGTCTCTCATCTGCCTCACTTCATTTGTGCTGTTGATTTGGCCGCAGGAGCAGAGTGAACTGAAGCAACGTAGGGGGAAGAATATCAGGTCGCGTCTTCTCAAGATGCTTGCAAAACTCTTAAGTTTCGAGTGCTAAATTTGGTGCTTAGAATTCGGGAGAGCTCTCTGCAAACACTGAAACAATCACGAGAGGAAAAATTCGCGTCGAATTCGAAGGAATTGCGCAGTTCTTGGAAGTATCTCGGGCTAAAAAAACACTCACTTTTTTCCCTTCTTGAGAACTGAGCGGCTGCACTAGTTATAACATGAAAAGCTTACATTACATTTAAAAGGCAGGAATTGCCTCAGAACTATTAAGGAATTTCTTTTATCGTTAAAACATTTCAAATTTTTGGCGAGGATTATTTGTTTCCCTCGCGCTGCTGCGGGACCGATGACGTCACGATATGACGTCACGATATGACGTCACGATGACGTCACGATAACTCCGTGCTCGCAAAACTGAGGGCGTCAATACATGTTTTTCTTTACAAGTGCGTTTGAAAAAGTTCAAAGACTAATATTTTGAAGTATCAGATATGAAAGGTGATAATATATTTAAATTTACATATTTTGCATTTAAATTAAATCATGAACTTCGGAGGGAGCAAACAAATGATTTGAAGCCCGAGAGAATTGTGGAAAAGTAAGCCTCTAACATTTGCGTTAAATGAACAGGTAACTCTCTTATATCTATACTAATGTATAGATATAAAGTTTTGTTAAATCATATGTAAGAGTCATGACATAAGTTGTTTCATATATTAGAGTAAGTAAAATTGCCCATTGTTTGTACCTACGACTGAAGAAGAAACAAATTTCTTCATCCATACTTTATTTGGCAGGATTTGTGTCTGTAAGGGCGAAGGCTTGTGAAATTTTCCCGTATTTGACAACGAGGGAAAATGCGGGCGTGATTCTAAGAACCTCGGTAATTCTGAGAGTCTTAATAATAATTGTATGCGTTCAAAATAGCACGAAACGCGCAGGGTGTGGCATTGCCTGGTTGATCTGTCCATCTCTATTCTCTATCATCTCAACGCAACAAAATGGCAGCATTTTTTCTACTTTCAGCTTCTTTTGGCTGAAATTTAGGTGAAATGAACATAAAGTCTAAATAAAGGAATTTTTATGGAGGGAACAAGCCGAGTAAAAGTGCGAGCATATCACTGCCAGAATCAAAGGCAAGTCCAAGTGAAGCCATCAAAGTTCAGGCCATGAACGGTACTTCAAAGCTTCACATTAATGTTCACGGGTATTTATCAACATTCCTGACACAATCCAATATTTAATGAGCACTCAAGGATAACATTTTACATTGAAACCTCAACTTTTGCAAGCAGACCTGATATCTTTTAAGACGATGTAAAAATAGAATTTTTTCCTCATAGAAAATAGCTGCAAAAACACTGCAAAATTAGGAATATCGCTTTCATCTCTAACACCTTTTAGATTTAGATTTAATTCTTACTCATTGTGGGGAACAGGGGGAATTTCTCCTCACCATCTCACATGAGACGGAGGAGCTGCTCACAGTTGTGTGAAGGCTCATCAATTCTCGCTCCACAGATCAGGCGGGATAGGAAAAATTTTGTCATGAATATCTGAGTATTTATCCAGAATTTTCTTTGATTCATCTTCGTATTCTTTCTCTGCCTCGGTCTTCTTTGTTTTTAAAAGACGTAAATATAACTCACATTGTTTTTAAAAAAGTCTTCGGTAACTAAAACGAAGATTTCAGTATTGAGCTTAGGAGCTTCACAACTCCACGGACTTTACTCCTCACATTTAAGTTACTCTGACGCAAACGGTTTTTCTCAAAAGTGGATTTGAATTTAGCTCAGTGCACCAAATGTTACTGCAGCACTCCTAACTTCGGCCAAAAACATTTAACCATTGACAAAAATGCATTTGTTAATGAAAATGTTTACGATTCATCGAGAACGTTTAACTCCTACATGACACTTTGTAAGCAATAATAAGCTACGTGCTTGCTCTAAACTCACTTTAGAAATATGTCATGATTTAATGAATATTTTGGAACAACAGATTCATTTTATTACACTTTTTATCAAACACTGCAATTCGACATAGATTTAAAATGTAGATCTCTAAGGTGGAGAAGAAGCGTGTGACTTTTGAAAAGCGGCCAACTTGACATAATTGAGTTTTCTGTGTCAGAGCTGCGAGGAATGCCGGATTTGTGGAGCTTCGACGAGATGGTAACATGGAGCCCGCAGCTCAGTGTGTCCCCACCCACTGTGGAGGGGGGAGGGTGGGAGGGGGGCTGCTGCTGTGGCTGCGCTGCTGCAGGTCTTGATTGCAGAGTCAACACGGCGCTGCCGGAGACTGGGTATCGTGTGAGGGATGCAGGGCTTGTTCCTCGAGACAACAATTACAAAATTGATATCGTAGAGAAATGAATTCACCATGCGAGTAAGTTGAAGAATTTCAATTGGTATTATTCGCACAGGTATTTACATCTGAAGCTAAAAAGCAGGACAGTGATTGACGTCTAATATTGACCAAAAGGCGAGCCGCATTCCGCCCGAGCTGCCTCGATCGCACAAAACCAAAACACAATTTTTTGTTTATTTCAGAGCCGATATTTTTACACCGCAACCTCGTCTTGATGTGAATCAAACCAAGATGTGTTTGCTTATTTCGCTGCCTGGCAAAAATGAAAATTTGTATATATACTATCAGGAAAAATCGGCCGGTTGTTTTACATAATATCTCTAAAAATTTCAATGGATTCATTTTACGTATTTGAAGATGATTAAGTTTAGCAATTTATAAAATGATGGGGAACTTTTTTCTTGTATTCGTATATTTTTTGTTTTACTACATATTTGACGTTCATTTGATTCATATCATTTCCACATATCATGTTTATTCTGTCGTAATTCATTCTGAAGAGTTCTAGGTGTAAACCGTGGGTATCCGTGGTCTTATGAGATCGTAGTGACTCGTGGAATGTCAGGTGTTCGCTTGAGAGTTGCTCGTTTGTGCAAAGTTTCCCATATCTGTCGCCGGCCTCCGCCTGCTGCTGCAGCGCTGAGACCAACTGCTGCCCGCCGGAGGCTGCGCACACGCTCACATGTACGTCGTCGTCTGAGGTCATTTGCGGGTTCCAAAAATGAGCTCACCGAAGTGCCAGATTTTTTTCTCGATTTTTAGAACTGGAAGATCGTCGTGAAGTGTTCAAATTGCGCAAAAGTGCTTTGATGGCAGCGTGCAGCTGTCGCACGGGTGTTACCGAGAAATGTACGCCTTTAACGAAAGCAGTCAAATTTAGTTATGCTCAGAGCATCTCGTTGTTTTTCTTCAATAAAATGATTTCAGGCCTCATGCTCGCAATCCCTATAGAAGCTTTGATAGCTCTAGCAAGAATATTTCCCCGAATTAACAGCAGCGAGCGACTGAAAAAAAATGGATTCTCTTGTAGGGAATGCAACAGATGCGTGGAGTTACAAAGTGCTGCGAAGATCTCTTTTATGGGAGAATCTCAAGGGAAACGTCGAGCAAGACGTTATTGTTTGACGTAGCGTGGAGCTGCTGCAATAAGACGCTGGGGGAGCGGAGCCAGGCAATCTCCAGGCTAAATGAGCACATAAAGGTACAGTTCTGCTCAGGCCCACAGCGACGCAGGCACCATTGGCCACTTACGCTGCGTCTTTCGCTGCCGTCGAACCGAATTTGAAGATCGAAAAAACTTCCTTGCGACAGTGAAATCTTAGGAGACCGTATTATCTTTATGTATGATCATATCGTGCAACATTTAAGCGGTGGAATGTCTAAGAAGTTCACGTTCTTTTTGACTTCCAAAGTTGCATTTTCCTTGAGGGGTGGGACTTGAGAGGGAACGTTCTGTAATTTGAAATGGATTCATTCATGCTGAACGACATTTGGCGTTGTGCTTGGAAAAACATTGGTGAATTTAATGGAAATCAATTGATTCTTTGCGAGACGGGACACACTGAAATTGAATTTTTATCTCAAAAGTTTCAGACAACCGAACACGTTGACGCTGAAGGTCTGAGTTCTTGTCTCGTTCGTTCAGCCAATGCACATTTCTTGAACACAGAGTATTTTCAGATATTTTCACTTGAAACGATGAAAAGTGAAGTTTTGAAAAGGAAGTCATTGCAAAGCGTCATGTACCTGGAAGTCCCCTCAGCAAACTTCTTAAGTTGATAACTCAATTGGGAGGGCTGATGTGAGGACACCGTGATACAAAGCTCCAATCTGGACCTTTTCAAGGCTGCCAAGAGATTGTAATTGCGTAGCGGAGCAGCGCTGGAGCGACAGCAACGTACGGAGCTGCCACCAATCCCCACACCATATGTACCATCACACGAGTGCGTTATGACGCGTGGCATTCGGGCTCAGAAGTAAGAATGTTGGAATGTTGCGTGTCAACTTTGTCATTGAGGGAGACGTTGAATAATCGATGCAATGCAGTGAAAGTAACGTGGAATTTGGTTTGGTAATATAGGCATTGCTATTGGAGACTAATGTTACTGGCTGTCTATCAATTACCATAAATAGAGACTAACAATGCGTTTTATACGTGTGTTAATTTTTGTGGTTTAATGTTTGCTGAAAAAGTAAAAACACGAATTTTGATTCCTCTCTGTTAAAAAATTCTGAAACCTTCTGGGGCACTTCCACTGAACTATTTAATGATATCAATGCAAAATTCGTAGGAATAAAACTACACTACAAAGAATATTCTAACGACGAAACATAGGATAATTTTAGGAGTTAAAACTTGCACTTTTTCACTCGCAGCTAATGCAGCTCTAAGATGCAAAGTGTTTTGAAATAATACATTTCTCTAGTTACAACAATGGGTTACATGGAGGTGATATTCCACTGAATATTTGAAAGCCTTATCGGGACACTAAGGAGAAGTTACCACCTGTAAGAGAACATTCTACTCCTCCATTTAGTGGTGTTAGTTTGCATCTAAGTTAAAAATCAGAGCAGAACTGATTTCATATTTAGCCTTCGGCTTTTCCGTTTCAGGACTTGCTTCTTGGAGTGCCTTGCACGACGAGGATTTTTATCCAGGAATTTTGCAGAAAGAAGTTATGTTTCGAGGATTTAGGTCATATAAAGATTTTAAATGACCCCCGCTCGAATATTTCGCAATTTTCAGCATGCTGTAATGAGAACTCCAGCTGCCTATCAGAACTCCAAGTAATTGTTTGAGAACAGCGAGGCAAAAATCGCCGCGTCTTATCAGAATGCGAGTGAATAGGATGGGCCATTGGTGAAGGCACAATACACCGGTGCTGAGCTCAAAAAGTGTTATCGCCGGATGCCGGCACGTGGGCGGGTTTTGAATGTTTTTCAGAATCGGACGCCATAGAACGCACTCCAGTGGCAGCTATTTGTGCCCGTGCCTGGAATTCGCAGGCCGTGTAACAGAACTAGGATAGGCCTAACACTTTCGGCTTTTGTGACAATCCTGTCTGCCGGAGCGTTGGAAGATGCTAAGTTTCTCGACGCCTGCCTAGAAATAGTGTGCATGCAGTAACAGAGCATTTTAAGAAGATAATGGTTATAACCCTCATGTTAAGTCAATCTTCGCCATCCCAGTTTTTAACGTTGTAGACTCAGCAGAATGGAGAGGCGGCATGACGGCTTTCCTCAGCTGCCGGTAGCATCTTCCCATCAGCCCGTGAAATTTAAAAATAAAATTTTACTTCGTCAAATGCTTCATCTGCGTTCTGATTTTATATAGGAATCGATGGCATTAAAATTGCCTCGAAGCATAAACAGTGTTTTATTTCAAGGCTGCAGACAAAGATTTATTTTGCAGTTACTTTTACTGTCTCAGTAATTGTTTCTGTACTCTGCAAGTATACGTTTGGTCAAATGAATCAGAGATCAACATGAAGAACTATTGTACGATCAACGAATTTTCAAAATCGACGCTACCATAGAGTGTCTGTGAAGGATTCAAGCTTCCTTTTTTGCAATACTAGACCATTCCTGTATTCCAGGTGCTGATGCTGAAATTTCCAAAGAAAAAGCAAGCTAATTTTTCCGAAGGAATTTTGACAATAAAGTAAACGACGAATTTCTTCTGAGGGAAACAGAATTGTTCGCGGTATAAAAGGACAAGTTGTATTTAAGAAGACACGGACTAAGTTCGAGACTGATGCTCGGGTCCGCATCGAGTGAGTGGCCTTTAATAAAGGCGCTCACGACAAATGACCCGGGACGGTAGCAACAAATTCCCAGGCAGGCAATGAGGCAGTCCTTTTGGAAGGCTTAATGAGCCCACAGCGCTGACTCGGCAATTTTCTTAGCAGCATTTGTGATACGAGCACCTTATCTGGCCAGCTCCAGTCGTGCTCTGAGAGGCCAAGCGAGCGTGCACCGCAACCTGCGGGCCACTTCGGATCTGAGTCTGGTTCTCAGCATTACACTCAATGACAAAGGCTGTATTCCTGAATGCCATGTTCACTGAAAGAACAGTGTGCCCAAAGGTCAAATTCGAATTGCTTTCGCTGCGTCAGTCACTTGCAGAACAAATTTGGTATTGCGTAGATTTTGACGGTAGTCCGAGGGGAAAGTCAAGGACATCTTGCGAGGACTTACAAGAGGTAGGTGACGATGAATGCATTCTGATTCCGCGATTGTAGGGCAAGAGAAGGCTACATCCTCCCTCACGATGGAGCGGGCGTGTGAGAGAAGACTACATTTTCCCTCAGGTTAGAGCGTGCGTGTAAGAGAAGGCATAAACTAGGTTTTATTTCAAGGTTAAAGACGGAGACTTGTTCTCCTTCCCGCTGGAGCGACATGGAGGCCGTTGCATCTCTCGCTAGCTGGTGCTGCGACTTACACACATTCTTCGCACAGGCCAGGATTTTCTTTTATGCATGACACGTGAACAAGTTTTTATTTACGAAAATAAATTGTCGTATTTTTCGAACGTCTTCAAACACTTCTCAAGTAATTTTCTTCTTCCCAAATGATGGTTGAATTTGAGGAAAATTGTTTCATTGTTACTGGCAAAAGAGAAGGAAATAACATTTAACGCACTGGTCCGTTGTTGTCAGAGAGATGTCAATAAAGTTTACTTTTAAGTCCACGCTCCTGCAGCTGGTAAAGCGTCCAGGAGTTTGCTGCTGCCTCAAGTCCCAGACTGGAAATTTCGATTGCATAGATTCCCAACTCAGAACTAAATGCAGCATTTTTTCACAAATTCACTACTTAAATAAAAAAACATACGGATAGAGAGAAATAACATCTTGCGTGACATTTTCAGTGGTCGACCATACTTGTGCCCAGGTTTGGTAAGCATGCTCGTTACTTTCGTACAGTTACGACAATTTTGTCTAATTCAATTCAAATCTAATTTGAATAAAAACACTGGTTGCCCTCAGCTAATGTACTTACTCATTTAACCGCAGGAAAAATATTTTCGCACCATGTGAGAATTTTGTTACCTTTTACCTGCGATAAATCCCAGTTTTCGAATATGCTCGAGTAACTGAAGGAATTAAAGGCAATTAACCTGAAGATTTTTCCGCAGCAAAGTAATTGTATTAAAATTCCACAGTGTTCATGATTATCAAAGCGATGTTGAAACTTTAATGAGAGTGAGTGCTCGATCTCAACGCTGCCAAGAGCTCGGTTAACTTCTTCTGAACTTGCCGCTTGTGCTCGATTGCTCGCCTCCAGTGCGATCTTCTGTGGGGGAGGTCTACTGTAGATTTGATCGTTTGTGACCTCTCCTCCGATCACCTCTGTACCTCTGCATTAACGCAGAAAGAGAAATTTGTTAAAATGAGAAAAAATTGTTGGTGAGAGCAGGCGTACAACTCACAGTTGTCACTCACAAGCATCACATTCATCAAAGCTTCAATTTTCGTCACAGGAACGAAAAATCTTTGTAAGAAATATGGTTTGATTAAAGAAAAGGGACTAGCGTTGTCGCAGTGTTGGAAGAAAACTGTTGTAAAGTTCATACAAATATTCAAATTTGCATTTATTTCGAGTCTGAGAAAAATTTGTTTTAGTTCTTTTACCATTGTCCAGTTGAAGTAATTCTTTTGGGAGTAACGAATGCTTTGAAGTTCGCAAAAGGACTTTTTAGGGCAGGAAAAAAAAGCGAGCTTTGAAGTGTTAAAGTGGAGGGATGGGAAAATTACGATGTTGCTACGCTGACGAGCTAAAGTGGTGGCTAGTTCAGCTCAGCTGCTAGTGACGAGGGATTGATGAGCGGATGGACAACGAGAGAACGTTATGTATATTATTTGCAAGCCAACTTGTCACTGAGTGAAAATTTAATAGATCCTACGTTCGTTTTGCTTATTATTTTTTCCTGAAAAAAAGCGATTGCATTCAATGAGGGAATAGGATTTAATTGTAAGTTTTATAAAGAGATTTGCCTAACAAGCCTCAGCTTTGTAAGGCAACTGACTCACTTGATTTTAAAATACACCTTGTGGTCTACGTTCGAGAAGGCACATTAACTGAGTATCCATGATACTCGATGATTTTATCAGTAGAGCATCTTTTTTTACTCCAGTTGGTGAGAGCATGCGAGCCCATCAGAACATCGTGAGTACTGCAACTACAATAATTCACGTAGTTAACGATAACGAAGCGTGCGACCTGCACACTCGATGTTGCCAATGCAGGCCACTTCAGGAAAAATGTTTTTCCTCTTCCCTACCAAAGTTATCCTTCTCATGTCGAGCATCGACAGCCCGCGACATGGAGCCAAAAGCAAAGAATGTTTGGCAGGAGGCGACAGAAAATTTAATATGATTCATGTTGACATTTTGACGGCATCTGTCGACGTTGGTGCGCTGCAGAGGCGGCAAGGAGCTCGTCTGACGCCGTTCCTGGCTGCGCAGACACGCGAGGGTCGGGCTGGGAGAGGTGCGCACCCGCCAGCACCTGTCAGCACCTGCCAGCACTCGCCAGCACCCGCCAGCACCTGCCAGGACCTGCCAGCACCCGCCAGCACC